>VZRX01020981.1:47586-58694 GCA_013398075.1 Notiomystis cincta | reverse complement strand
CCAGCACCATCCACCCCCGGCACCCAGCACCATCCACCCCTGGCACCATCTGCCCCCAGCATCCAGCATCACCCACCTCCAGCACCATCCACCCCAGCACCCAGCACCATCCACCCCCGGCACAGCTGCCCCACGGCCAGGCCTGCAAGTGCCCCAGGGCAGCGAGAGCATGGCCAGAGAGGTTTAGCAGCACTCTCAGCGAGCAAAGGGCTTTGGAGACCTAAGATGGAGTGGCCTTGCCCCACATAGCAGACACTGTGCCCCAGTGGGCAACCCAAGCCACAGCTCTGCGGCAGCTCGCAGCCCTGTGTGAGCACAGGTGTTTTTTAAGGTCACAGAAATAGGAGTGGAGATAAAATGAGACTTGTGCTTTCTAACTGCAGACCTCAGTCAGACCTGCTGAGAGCGATACTGCACAAGGGAGGAGGAACAAGGCTGAAGCCAAACCCTTGGGTAACACTTAATACATGCCCCACATGACACTTAAGAGCAGGCGCACGTGAAATAATCTCCTAAGATACTGGAAACCCTGTAATGCAACTCCTCCTTCCTCCCATCCCTCTCCCTGGGAGCATCTCAAAGTCAATGAGGGGCTTGGGGAGAGACTACTGAGGGGACTCCATGGACTCAGAAAAACACTCCACAGAGGAAAGCCAGCTCAAATGACAATGAAACCCATTTTGGTCATGACTTCTCAGTAAGCAGCAGGACAGCTGCCCAAGGGACAAAACCTGCTGTCTTCTCTTGGACCAAATCCCCACTGAAGTCACATAGTGAGGAATCCAGAATTTGATCCAGGGAACCCAGCTCTGACTCAAACTCTAAGATGGCCTTGATCTCAGAGTTGGGCTCTTGAGACCTTAAAGTTGTGCTTAATAGACAGGAACAGAAAAAAGCAAGACAGAAGAGAGCATAAAGGGGAGAAAGTGAAAGGAGGGCGTGAGGCAATGGGAAACTAGATGGGAGACAATGCTTTTCCCAGCTCATAGCAGCTCAGGAATAAAGGCTCAGCTGTAACTTGATTTCTAAAGCCTGTGCTTGCTCAGGGTTCACTGGGGACACATCAGGCACTGAGGTGAGAAAATAGAACTGACATTTAATCTCAGGCCCTCTTAGCGAGAGTTGTGTCAAAGCAGGAAGAGAGATGCCTGCATCCTTCCACTTCCCCAGAGACCCTGCAGAGTGGGAGGAAGAATGGGGTAAAAATAACTTACCTGTTGCTGGTCCCAAGTCCAGGCTGGAGTCATTGAGCTCTCCCCCATCTTCCCAGAAGTACTGTGGGGGCTGCAAGATCTTGGACTCCTCATTCTCCTCACTGGCAAAGCCTGACCCTGGAGCAGCATGCAGAGAGCCAGGGGCAAGATCTGGCTCTGCAGCCTCTGGGCTGGTTTGCTCGTGGGAATTCATGGCCTCCAGGTGGGACATCATAGCAAATTCCAGCAGGGAAGTTGATGTGAGTCCATCTGCAGTTGGGTCCTCCGAGGATGCAAGGCAGAGGCACAAGGTCCCTGTAAAATAACAGAAAACACTCATCAGAGAGAGGAATGACACCCACTGGGCTTGTCTTCCTCTTGAAGCCTATTCCTGCCAAACCAACCTGCCCTGAAGATGAGCTGTGCTCTCAGCTGATGAGGAAAATCAGGGTATTTTGGGAAACATCCACAAGCATGCAGAGTAGCATTCCCATCCAGGAGGAGTCAGTGCCAGGCAACCATCCAGCCTGGGGCACCTCTTTCTGGGTGATGATTCACCCTCTCTGAGGCGTTTTTGCCTCTGTTAAAGGATGGGGTGCCTTGTTAATCACCTATCCCAGAGGGGAGGTGGAGTGTTTTATACTTCAGCCATGAAACTCTGGCCTTGTGAAAACAATGACAGCTCCTATCAGGCTGTCCTGATCTACAGCTGTATTATATGCAGGGGGACCAGTATTATTTACAACCAGTATTAATCATGTTTTAAATTTTTAGGGTAAAAATCTATTTTTTGGTTTGAACTTCAATGCACTCACACTGCTGGTTTTCATAAGGAAGGGCTGACCATTACAGGTATGAATTATATTGTGACAACAGGAAAACATCTACCTAACACTGAACAGGGAAAGCTAAGCTGCATTTTGCACTTTTCTTTCAACATTATAGTCTTATTATTTCCATTTTAACTATTAGAAAGATTGACTGACACTTCTTGATTCCCAGATGAGACTTTAATTGTGATTTGTGTCAAGGTACATTCACATGCATATTGAACTTCAATTAAAATGCAAGAAAACAGCACCTGGGACTTGGCTTTATTCAGTCACTAAATACCATTATAAATATGGAGGCATAAGGAAAAAATAAAATTACCAAAAGCTGTTTTACATTTAAAACACTTTTGTTAAGCAAGCAAAGTAACTAATTTGGGTGAACTGAACCATTTGCTTTGCAGCCCTCTATTATTCAGCAAAACTAGAAGATCTCATCCTCTTGCAGCTGATTTAGATTAGAAGAAAAAATGACAAGTTTTCTTGCTTTCTCAGCTCAGACTCAGTTTCTCAATTGTTAATGAACTATTCACTGAATTGAATTAATTGAATAAGCTGAAATGAAGACTAATTTGGTATTTTTCTTTGATAACTGATTTTCTAGACAACAGAAATGCAGCAGCTCTAATCCATCTGGACTTCAGTCAAATATCTGATACAGTGCCTCATGCAGAATTAGAAGAGACACAAGAAAAGCCACCTATTAGCAGGGAAACTGTAAGGCATTGGCTATACAAAAAAATGGCAGAGGCTTGTGCTGGAGGGAGGCTTATTAGTGAAATTCCTCAAGGTTTGTTCTTGGATCTGCTGTTCTATCACATTTTCCTAAGTGACCTTGGAACAAAAAGTAGGAACATGGTAATGAAATTAGCCAAGTACACAAAGTGAGGAGGCATCCTGACTGCACAGAAAACCTGCAGGTACAGCTAGGTGATCTTGAGAATGGGAATAACAGAAATATTATGAAAAGAAATAGCATAAAGTGATAAGCCACCCCCTTGAGAACTAGCATAAAACATTTCTGATACAATATGGGAAAACATCCATTGGAAATGTCTTAAGAGGAGAAACTCCTGTATTAGGTACAGCTCTGAGTTATCACTGGAACACAGATGTGAAAACCCTTGCAGAGTTGTGAAGTGTTAGAAACAGAGCCTTTACAAAGCACTGCTGAGACATCACCTGGGTGCTGCACACAGGTCTGGACACACGTGGCCTGAAATGATTTCAGCAGGGCTGAACTGCCTTCAGGCAAGGGCACAGAAGAGGCAACCTCCTGATGTTGCTTTCCACCCCTGTGCCCTACAACTCCACATCCCAGAAGCACAAATCCAAATCAGGGCACGTGCTAAGATGAGCTGTGGGGCAATGGCAGATGGCTTGGCCCTGGTGTGTTCATTGAGAACACTGGCAGGTTGGCACAGAAAGTTTGGGACTCGCTGCTCACCTGACAGACTGACTTCCAAACCTGTCCTGGGAATGCTAGCAGCCAGAAACACATTTCTAAAGTCTTCTGCATGCTCTGACCCTCTCCACCTTCCTCCACTATTCTCTGAACTCAGCAAAATCCAATATTGGTTACCCTTTCCCATATACACCTGGGCCAGGCTTCAGCACTCCTCAATCTCGTTTATTTTGCCCTATTGATCCAAGGCAAGATCAGCTGAGGCCTGAGCAGCAACAAAAAGGGAATGGCAAAAGAGGCAGTGTATCAAAGGGGAAGGAAGCTACTGCAGCATCACAGAGCCAGCAAAACACCTCAGGGCATCTCTAGGGGTGTGCCAACTCCTGAGCCATGCATGAACTGTGAAGTCCACAGCTGGAATCAAGAGCCTGAACATCCCTTATGCATGAGCATGGACCCGGGAAGACCTGGCCAGGACAGCCCTGTGCTGATTCAGGGGGGCTCAGCAGACCCCAGTGTGAGCTTCCCCAGCTGACAGACAACACCTGCATCACTGATGGAGCAGCCCACCAGAGAGAGCACTTGTCTGGAGGAGCTTACAGCTTAAGCAAACATAACAGAGAGCAGCAAGGAGGAGAAAATAAACATTATTCTCAAAGTTATCCAGCAAAGCAGAGCAGAAGGATAGGAAGAGACCATGGCAGGTCCAAGGCCAAATGGAATATTTGGTTTATATGTGACTGCAACTGGATCCTGAGCAAGCTCCTTCTCCACTCCAGTGCCTCAGTTTCCCCTGACTCCCATTAGCAGAGACATGGTTGATGTTTGATGTAGCACCTCAGCTTTCCAGCCACACTACAAAGCACATCCTGGGTCTCCCCAGCAGCAAGGCAAAGCCTCAAAATATACCTCTATGCCAGAATTACACTGCCTCAAACCTCATCAGCTACATTCTGTTTGGGCTGCCTCCAGAGCTCAGCCACAGCCCATCCCACCCCTTCTACAACAGACACCTCACAGCAGGTGAACCTGGTAATCCAGGGAGCTATTTCCATCCACGTGGGAAGCTCGGATGCCGGGAGTTTGTTTACCCTCCTTTAACTCTGAAGTGTTTACCCAGTTAAAACCCCCTAAGCTGCATTATCTGGTTTACTGGGATGCTGTGCTTTCCTCAGCCCAAGATAAGGTGCATCACCTCATCCCTGAGAATGAGTCATGCACAGTCTGAGCAAGGCAGGTGTCTCCTGGGGTGGATGTGAGTAACACCTGGGGGCCTGATCTACAGGCACAGGATGCAGAGACTGGTCTGGGGAACCCTCTGTGCCAGAACCAGCCTGAATGACCCAGGGCTAAAAAAACCACCACACCAGGGTACAAATCAGTACCTCTCCAGACACCATTTCATTCATACCTTCTGCACCAGCAGCAAAAACTCAAAGGCTTGGGGTGTCAAAAAGCAGCCCTAAGATTTGCCATCTTCCCCCTCTCTTTCAAGCCCCTCATAAAGGAGCCTCATGCAGCTGCCAACTGCAAAGCAAAGAAAGAATCAAAGCATAAGCTGAGCTGGGAGGCAGGGGAGCACAGAAGAGAGAGGAAATCTAATGCCCAAGACCTCAGTTGCGAGCCATTTTCCTCCTAGGATGGGGAACAGGAATTAGACAACTCCACCAGCCATCAGTCTCCTCATTTTGTATTCTAAAAGGCAGAACAAGTGATAGGAATAAAGAAACAAATGAATAAAGCCCTGCAACTGTAGATGGGAGGGAACAGGGAACGGAGCCAGGGCTCACCAGCTGCTTCAATGGGGCATTTGTCTCTCATTTCTATTTTTGCGGCACCTCTGCGTAACCTGGAGGAGATGAGGCTCTGCATGCTAAAAAGAGCAGCCAGCCTTCGGGGAGACTCCAGCAGGGCTGCAAGCAGGGAGGAAAAACCCTCCCAGAGCAGGCAGAGGAGGGGCAAGAAAGGAGAGAAAGTGGAAGAGGTAGGTAGAGGAGGGAGAGGGAACAAAGGCGGAGAGCACCAAACCAGGATGGGAGTCCTGTGCTGGCTGCACGCTGTCCTGCTGCAGCAGCCAGAGGTGACACGTGGAGACAAGGCAAAGGATGTTTCACTTCTGTAAGGAGCAGAATGGGGCAATTACAACAGCAGGGAATAATGCTGCAGTGATACCTTTCTGAGCTCACTGAAAAAAAGCCAGCCAGGAGGAACCAGACGAAATGAGTTTGCGAGTGCTGACCTCTCTGACCCCTCAGAAAACAGTTCTAAGTCAAAGTGGTGAAGTTTGCTCTGTTCAGCTCAGCAGAGGATTCGACACAACAGCCCCAGACAAGGAGATGAGGGAGTTTTGCTCAACAACAGAAAAAAAAAATCTGAAGAAAGACTATCTGCCATCTTTCTCACAAAGTGCTGTGAATAAGAGCAGTTTCACAATTCTAAATAATACTAAAAGAAGCCCAAAATGTTTTCTACATTAGCTGACCAAGAATCACTTCATCCCTTTCCCACAAAGCAAGTCACCTCTCCATGGGACAGGGCAGCTATTTAAAAGCTCCCAACTGGCCTACTGAACAGCACTAGAAATGAAAGAAGAAATAAGTAGTTTTTGTGTCCAGCTGAAATGAGAAGAGGGATTTGGGGAGATGAGATGGAATCTGCCTGTGACTGTGTCAAACAGCCTTTAAAATTTTTTTGCTTTTTAATTAATAACAAGCAAACCTCAATTTCTCTCCAAGGAAACACACAATCATCCCTTAAGATGTCATCACATCAGCTTGATCCACAGACAGGCTGGAGTGCTCTTCAGTTTACCCAACAGAAGGTTGGTTTTACCTCTCCTTCCTGAGGGTTGTGGCTACACCACAGTGCCATGGAGGCAGGATCAGCCTGCTGAAGAGAAGAACATTTGCCTGGGGCACACTCTGACTTACCTGTGTGTCACCACCACCTAGCAGAGCCTGCACAGCCCATCCAAGCACACTGGCACAATGGGAACCAGGGAGGGGGGTCAGAGCATCATGGCATTGCCAACACAGCAGCCACAAAAAAGTCCATCTGGCCCTGCTAACACTGACCTTCCTTCCAAGCCCACCCCATACCAGGAGCTACCCAACAACGTTATTTCCTAGGAGAGCTGGGTCAGGAATGGGTCATTTACTGATAATCGGTTAGGACACAAACACAATGACCAGATGAGGGAAGCATCTGCCAGGGATATTCCCTCCCCCAGACCATGCCTGGAAAGCCTGGAAAGACTGGGGAGCAAGGCCCAAGGGCAGAGAGGAGAGAGGCCCCAGGGCAGAATGGCAAACAGGCACAAACGACTTCCAGAACACAACAAAATGCAGGGTAATTTAAATAACAAAAAAAAAAGATTCCAACCATGGCCAGTGGAGGAAGAGAAGGAAATGTTTGACTGAGGGATGTCCAAGCTGATTCCCACAGAGTCACCTGGAGCCTCTGCACTCCAAACCTCAATGGCTTGCACAGGGAAGCATATGGGATGAGTGTTCTTTTGGTGCCCATTCAGAGTTAGACCACACCTGTTCTGGGACACATCACCTTCAGAGAACTCTCCCGCTCCAGCTCCCACAAAGCCTTACTGCTGCTCTCCCACACTGCACTCGACTACTTACACATCCAGCCATGGCCCTAATCTCAGAGATCATTTCCAGTTAGGGCTTCAGAAAACAAGATCAGACTGCCATCCTCCTCTGGTACTGCCAGCAACCAGGTCCCTTACTCAGTGTCCCTCTAAAACCATCCACTTTCCTGTGCCTCCAGCATGTTTTAGAAAGCAATAGGAAAAGCACTTGGTCTGTGGGGACCACATACTTACCAACCTACACCAACAAGAGTGACAAGGCACAATGGAAGAAGCCCTTGCAATGTGACAGCTCTTTACAGGGATGTTGTGCCAGCATCCTTAACCTTTTACAGCTCCTTACAGCACCCTTAATGAGAGTTCCAACACCCAGCTGCAGGGAGTGTGTGTCTGCACGTCCTGAGTGGGCATTACCTCACAAAGAACTGCCAGCATCTGTTCCCTTGGTGTTTCAGCAGAGAACAACCACAGCAGGTACATCCATGGGAGACAGCAAGGCACTGCCAGCACCTGCTTTTGCAGGTACCTGCAGATGTGCCCTTTGGCAGCACTGGGCCTGGTGGTGTCCAGGGGTGCTGGGCATCCTCATCCCAGTGCCAAGATGAGTCAGGTCTCCTGTCCTTAGGATCTGTAACATCTGGACTGCTCTGAACACCTCCACCCACTCGCACACGAGAGACTCCACACAAGCAGGTCACAGACACCTCCACAAGCCTGCCTGTCCTCCCCCCTCTGCTCCACCATTCATGCTGGGAGTCACAATCTCACTTGGTTTCAGTCCCCCAGACTGTTTGCCTTCACTCCCTCCCCAGATTGTCTCGTAGCCTTCACACCTCCCTCCTCTGCTGCCGCAACGTCTGCTCTCCTCCACGATTCCCTCTATCAACAATGGCAGCTCCCAGCTCGGGGCCAGGGGAGATACAGCCCCTGGGAAAACAGTGTCAGGCAGACAGTCCTACACAGCAGAAGTGAATTTTCTTTCCTCAGTTATCTTCCATAGGCCTCTTCAAACAGCCCACAGGGCCCCCAAGGGTTAACAGACCACGGGATGAAAGCCACTGATCTAAGAGAAAAACCATAGCCCACAGACTTCTTTGCCTTCTCACAGGTACAAAGCATTTCATCTGTCTCACCAGGCCTGTGCTTCCTCTTCTCACTCTGTTCCAGCCTGGACTATGTAATCCACAGTGCTCAGTCTGGTTTCCAGCACAACAAATAAAGGCTCATGGCTGCTTCTTCTGCAAAGCCTCCCTGCCTGGGCAGAGCAAGCAACACCTCAGGTGCCTGAGGGACTTCCCTTGAGATATGGTCGCCTGTCAAAATGTAACTGAAACATTTTATACCCCAAAAGGTCTTTAAACTCCCTGGCACAACACTGAGCACAAAATGGTTACACTCCACACCAGCCCCTTCAGCAGAGCAAGGACAACCACTCTGCCACACACTGCACCCCCAAGATGCTCCACTGTCCAAAAAACCTCATGTATCCTAGGCAAAAAAAGCTCATGCAAAGGTTTGATGGTCCCAGGACACATATATGGGTTCTGAGTACCTTCACAACACCAGGCAGGACAAAAAGAGCCACGGTTGCAGTTGGCGTATAGAGAGAGGGCTGCAAAGCACTAACAAATTAACCCCAACCAAGAATGTTCATCCAAAGCCTGGTAACCACAGCAGGGCTCCAGCAGGCACAGGCACAGTTGGGGGCTGATCTGAGCTCCAGCAGGGTGTATCTTCCTTGCCAGCATCCCTGGCCCTCTGAACAAACCAACACACGTGTTTTCTTGGCCTCAGCGCAGGCTGTGCTTGTGTGGCTGACAAATAGCCTCTCTCCTTTCTGTTGGGATTACACACTTCAATAGTGCCCTGGTTTCCACACACAGCCAGCAAGAATGAGGAGCCAGTTCTCCCAAGCACCAGCTGCAAGCCAGGATGCACCTTCCTCCAGCCCCTCTGCCCCATCCCTGCAGTGGGGCTGCCAGTGCTGCTGCTCTCCCAGGTACCCACAAAATGCCACAGCTTCTTCCCATGCTGAGTAGTGGAAATACTTCTGTGCACTCTGATCTGCAGCTCATCACCAGCAGCTTCCCCTTGAGGGCTTAATGTAGTTATTTCTACCCCCGATGCCTGTAATTAAATGAACATTTCCTTATGGCAGTGAGGCGGCCAAGGAAAAACTGACTACAGGGAATTTTCATTCATCCTGACCCATACTCCCTCATCTCTGGGTTGTTCACACAATGCTAACAAGACATCTAAGCATGCAGAAAGAAAAAAAACAACTCTTAAACAGCCCACATGCAGACAACCACCTGAGGAGACAAAAAGAGGAAGGAGACCAATTCCCTCCTTCTCCCCGGCATCATTTTTCTACTTGCAAAAACAAAGAGTCTCGGATACCCTAGAGCCTGGAGAGATGTTGCCACACTCTGCCAACAGATTTGTGCTGCCCAGCAGTCTGATGGGACCCTGATGAGGCTCATGTCCCATTTCAGCACATCCTGCAGGTCTGTGGAGGCTCCCAGCCCAGAGAAACGTGGGGAACCGCACACAGTCAATCCAGCTCTCTCTCAGGTATTAACTGTTCCTCTACTGGGGGACTGGAGAAGTGAGGCCAGAGTGCACTGAATTATTTCAGACTGGGACTGATCCTGAACACCAAGCAAAGCTACTAAACCAGAACAGAGCTTGATGCACAAATTCCCAGCAGTCTGCACCTCCACTTCTCACCTCCCATCTAGGTGGGAACTCAGTTGTCTGGGACCTGGCCAAGTCCAGCCCCACAGTGCTGCCACAGCCCACCAGGACTACAAATTTCACTAGATTAGGAACTGAGCTGTCCCTGGAAGCTGCTCCTCACCTCCCATCCCTATGCCTCTCCTGCTAGGACAGCAGAGAGGATCACAGGGAAAGCCAAAGGCCCAAATCCTCCATTATCACTGCCGGCTGCACAACAGTATCGAGAAAGTTTCTAGCAGCCTCTGCAGAATAGGAAGCATATCCTCCCCTCAGCACAGCAGTACCAGTGGTGGTCCTTTTGGCTGCCACATTTTAAAACCACCATGAGGACCATCTCCTTCCTCTGCAGAGCAAACGTGGCTTTCAAGCTATGGGGATGGGGTCAGCCCTTGCTGGCAGATTGGCAGGGTGGGATTGTGGCAGCTCCCCCACTCACATCTTACAGGAGGAGGCAGAGGTCTGGCTGTATTTGGGGACAGCAGTTTCCTGCTGAGACTGAAGAACCTTTGCCAGCTGTGCCCAAGGTTGTCCCTTAATGTGGACGACCTGCCTGGAGGAAGCCACAGAACTGGCTCCCTGCTCAGCTCTGGAAACACTTATTGCTTCTGTGCCACAGAGTATTGGCACAAAACCCCAACAGGTTTTCAGATCCATTTTGCTCTTTAAGCTCACTATTGTTTGCAAACCTAAAAAGGTTTATCTCTTCTCTTTAGGGAGCCCCAGACAACAGAGACTCGCAGCCCATGGACAGAACGGCTCTACAGATGACACATTCCCCCATGAACATTTTCAGGGGATTCGGGTAATAAGAGAGAGCCAGGGGACTGGATGTCACTGTATCACAGCTTGGTCGTGCTGGAACACAGTGACTGGTTGGTAAGTCAGCCCTTCCCTCCCTTCCAGAATGACTCAAGACAAAGACTCCTCCACACTTCAAATGTCCCCGTTCAGAACTGCCGTTCCACACTAACCAGATGTTACAAAGGGATGGATTAAGGAGGAAGAGGACAATCTCAGCCCCATGGGCCTTTGGGGGATCCCTTTGTTGGGAAATTTCCCCAGACTATTTAAAAATAGAAGCAGATGCTTCATAACTATTCCGAGTATAATTATTCCTGCACTTAATTGCCTTTCCCTGGCACCCTACCACTCCTCCAAATTTCAAGAAGAGGCTCTTGGGGAATCGCGGAGCAATTTGCGGTTGCCCGTTCTTTGTATCAGTTTCGCGGCAGTTCGCAAAATCACCACGACGCCAGACGAAGCCATCGATACCCAAGCGGGCGGTGCGGGGCGGCGCTGCCGCAGCCGAGACTGCCCCGGCCGGGCCGGGCCGGGCC
>VZRX01020981.1:26091-47060 GCA_013398075.1 Notiomystis cincta | reverse complement strand
TGATCAGCCCCGGCCGCGGGGAGCGGGGATGCGCCCGGCGGCACCGGTACAGCCCCGGGCCGGCAGCGACGGCCCCCAAACCAGGCACCCCCCGCGTCCGCCTGCTGGCCTCTCCTTAGCTGAGCCACCGCTTCCCCCTCACCCCTCGGCTCCCACCTCACTTCATCACCTGGAAAAACTCCCGCTGGGCAAATTAATTTCCTCTGGAGGCCATCTGGTCCAAGCCCCTGCTCAGGTGGGTCACCTGCAGCCAGTTTCCTCGGACCATGACCGGATGGCTTTTGAGTATCCCCAAGGCTGGAGACTCCAAACCTTCTCTGGGCATCCTGTGCCACTGCTCAGTCACCCTCACAGTAAAAATGTGTTTCCCGATGTTCAGAAGGAACCTCCAGTGTTTCAGTTTGTGCCCATTGCCTCTGGCCTTTCACTGGGCATCGCTGGAAGGAAACGTGGCCCTGGATACCATCAGTATCTTTGTGGCAAAGGCACATCACTGCCTCACATTTTATTTGGTGTTGCCAGGACCTCCAGGTCCTTTCCTGCCAAGCTGGTTCCCAGCTGCACGGTTCCAGCATGTACCAGTGCATGAGAGTGTTCCTCTCCAGGTGCAGCCTTTGGAAAGCCTTGCTGAACTGCAGGAGGTTCCTGTCAGCCCATTCTCCAGCCTGTCAAAGTCCCTCTGGATGGAAGCTTGATTCTCTGGTTTATCAGCCAGATAAAGATGTGCAGCTCTTCCCAGTTTTGTGTTGGGATCCTGAACTCCACCATCTCATGGTCACTGCAGCCAAGGCTGCCTTTGACCTTCACAGCCCAAATGAGCCTCTCCTTGCTGTTTAGCATGAGATCCAGCAGAACCTCTCTTCTTGTTGGTTCCTTTATCACTTGCTGCATCCTGAGGCTTGGGGTGTTGCATCTGTTTCCTGAAACTGGGTCTGTGTTGGAGTCTCTGCCCCAGCAGGGACAGCTGCTTTGACACCTGCTGGAAAAAACCATTCCATGGTGTGTCACCACCATGTTTGAGACTGTCACATTAGTACTAATTCAGATGATGTCCCCTTCTTCACACCCTTCTGTGCAAATTGCTGTGTCTATTTAAAAAAAAAATCTATATTGCAGCAGTTCCTGGGTTTGTAGCACTTGGAGCAGTTGTGGTGAATAGCCCAGCAAAGGAACACACTGAATATCCTGCTGAAAATCATTACAGCAACAAGGCCAACTGCTCCAGTTACACTAAATTTCAAATTAAACACATCTTTAGTGGCCTCAGGGCACAACATTACAGCAAATGACTGAAGAAAGGGCTTTGTCAGACAGGTGCCTAAGAAATAAGGCTCAACAGGTCCTGTAATACCACAGCAGTTGACAGGGAACACGTACCAGCTCCTGCACTTCAACCCCTCTCACCAGCTGGGTGGGCTACAGCAGTCCTAGGCTAGGCACTCAGCAGTGGCTAGGAACCTTTCTCTTTGGTTTCAAAACAATTTTCTCACACATTCTAGGAGGGCAGGGGATGCTAAAATCCAACATTGCAAGTTCTGACTGAGGAAAGAGCTGTACTCTCACCACCTCACCAAATGTCTTTATGCTTGCAGTGCTTGTACTGTGTGTCCAGTGCTCTGCCTGTCCCACTGAGACAGCACTGCATGTCACTGAGACAGCAGGACATAGCTCTGAAAGTGATCAGGGGTTTAAATTCAAACATTCCTCAAGTAAGTGTTCATTAAAAACGCTCCAGAGTCTTTATTTCTCTGGAATAAATTGATTTCTTTTTGTTGGTGTTTGAAGAGGGAATCTCCTGAAGGAAAACTTGATGGTATTTTTTTTTTCTGGCATGAACTTACTGTTTTTCAAGAACTGGAGAAAGGTGTCAATGTGCCATAACCTGCTAAGCTCTGTAACGAATCAAACAGCCACCTGAGGGTACTTGGTGTAATTGATACTGACCTATACAGTTCCTACCAGGCTGGCACTGGCACACCTCACTCCTTTGTGCAATTCCCAGCCTCTTTTTGCCAGCTCTTTCTTTCCATCATCTGCTCTGGTGCTGCAGCTTCCCCCAGCATGACCAGGGCAGGTAAGAGCCTGGCTGCACCCCTTCCCCAGCTTGGCAAGGCAAAGCTGGCAGGCTTGGACCAAAGCACTCGCTTTTGGCTCCTTTTAGACCACATCCCTCCAGGGCTCTGAAAAGTCCTTTTTATCCCAGAATCAATGCAAGCCCCCAGCCCCCACCGAGCAGGAAATGCAGCAGGAACTACTGAGCTGTCGCTTACCCATTAGATGAGATAAAAACACTTCAGTGCACTCAGATTCTAGACCAGGCATGGCATTTAATGAATGCTCTTGTCATTTTTCACTTTGTTGCTGGTAATTTGGCTGTCTTCACATGCAGGTGGCTTACTACAAGTGGGTAACTAAAAGCCTTTCAGATCTCCTGACCCTGCCACATCCAGCTCCCAAATCTCAGAAGCTCATGGCGCTCCCTGGATTTATTTTGACATTAAACATCAATCTCAGACCGAGCAACAAAGGGGGAGCATGAAAGGAAAAGATACATCTCAGGCAAGAAAATTAAATAAGATTAGTGGCAACATCGATCAGCCAGGTCAGTGCTGCCAGCAGAGCAGAAAACACCTGGCAGAGATGGGCAACACCAGTTCTTTTTAAAAAGCAGCACCAACTCCAACCCAGCACAGCCCCTGCATCTCCATTTCACACTCCCTGGAATAGGTGCAGCTGGCTTGGCTCCCTTCTGAGGCATTGACAGCTTTATAGTCAAAGCCTTGTCATTTCTCATTTGATCTCACTCCAGCCTCCCTACCTGGTGTATATTCTCACACAATGTTCACAGCTCTGGTAAAAGAGGCTTTACAATTGCACTAAAATGCCTTTTTTATAGCTACTTCAAAGCTATTCAGATTTTTTTCTTGGCATTACCATTATCTATTGCTATTCTGTTCTTCCCCAAAATTGTTCAATTTCAGTAACGTCTGTTAGGCAGAATCAGAAAGCAAAGTGTGTATTTCAGGCTGGCAAAACTGAAAATCCTTCTGCTATCTCCCCCTGTGAGTTACTGTAACAGCTTTTGCCTTCAGGAAATTCAGCCAGCTTTCCCATTTCAGTGTAAGGGTCACATTTTGTTCCAAGATGCTTGCAAACAAATACTACCAAGGTAGAGGAATAGGATGATAGCTAAGGGAAAGAATTTGGTGCCTAAGACTTGTCAATTAAAAAGAAACTAACCACAAAGTCTAATCTCAAGAGAAATTTAACTTATTTTGAAACTCCACTTAAAAAAAAAAACAGCAACTCATTAACTGGTGAGATGTTTTATTCTCCTAAATACAGCAAAACTGAGTTCACCTTCAAAGGTGAAAGTGATTTATTGCCTGTGCTCAGCAGAGCAAGAAAATAAACAATAAGCAAAACAAATAAACAGTCAGATGTTAAGTTCTGGCAGTGTTAGAAAATGCAAGATGTCACTAGTACCAGGAGAAGGGTTTAACCCTTCTTTCTTTGCCCACTGACACTTGTCAGGGCAGCAAAAGGTGATCCATGCCCATTCTTAGATCAGAAGGAAAAAATGGGCATTCCCATTGCCTTGACTGCCTGCTCTTTGGGCCAGAGGCTGGGTGGCACAGCAGGCTTGGGGCACACTGTGCAATTTAACATGACCTTCTACCAAGCCTTTGGCATCTCATCCCTCCAGAGGAGGAAAATTCCCATCCCTGACCAGCCCCTCCTTCCTTAGGCACAAGGAAAGAGTCAACCTCTCCCTTTTTCCAGAATATGTAAATTTACTTCAGAGTCTCTGACAAGCTTTATATAAGCTCATTTGCTGACTTAGCCTTTTTAATTCTGGGACACTGTGAAACATTTTGACTGTACCAAGCAGGGGCAGGTACCTGCTCTATTCCTGCATAGCCCAGGCATCCAGCCATTCTCTGGGCTAAACACACAGTTCCTGCTCTCATCCAAAATCCTGCTGGGGAAGATCTATAATAAACACTTCAAGAGGAGTGACCTGGAGCAACTAATGTCTTCCAGGATAGGCTGTAATTAGAAGGGAAGAAATTCTGCTCTATTTAGAGCCCCAGCAAGATTTTCTGTATCAGTTTGAGCCTTTTTTCATCTCTGCATCAGCTTGTTCCCTTTAGAGGACAGCACACTGCCCACCTGGGACACAGTGCTGCTACCAGCCCTGCTTGTTTCCATCCCCTGTTGTGAAGTGCAGGGGAAGAACAAGCACAAATTGTGCTTTACTTTCCCTGTTTCCACACACCCCTGCTGCCTCCCATCCCTAAAGGTTTGTGTTTCTCTCCTCACCAAAGCAGAGCTGATTGCTGCATTAATAGCCACTCTGACAGCAAACCTCAGCGGATTCCTAGAGGGCAGAGAGAAGCAGAGTGACACTGAATTTGATTAAGGGGCCAGAATAACCTTTCACAGAGTCACCTGGGGCAAGGAGGCAGACAGCTCTCCAGCTGAAAGCTCACACAGGTTTCCTCACAGCCTGGGGAACGGGGCTCCTCGAGGGGAATGGCACCCTGGTCACATTGCTCTGTCACACAGGGATGGTCACAGCCCTCCATTTACACAAGAGGTGACTTCTGGGCCCCCAGTCAGGAAGGAGAAAGGAGTACATCTGCTTGGGGCTATTCACATCATTTAATCTGGGCCTCTGTACAGCTTAGAGAATCCCTTTATCTCTGTGTCGAGCTTATCAATTCAGACAGTAAGCAAATGACTTTCTGGAAGGGATAAAAAATCTGCAGAAGCAAAGATGTCATGAGGGCAGCAAGCCTCAGATCTTCTAAAGCTTTTGACTGAGGCAGAAGGACAAGCAAGATAAAGCCCAGTAAAGCCAAGGGGTTGATGACAAGGCACAGGAGGTTTGGTCTTAGTTCTGCCTGTTTTAGAGATATGACCAGAGCCTGAAGAAGTTCCTGTCAAACCCTCATTGTAGCAGGTTTGAGGAGCACACATCAGGGAGCTGAGCACAGCAGGACAGACCCCCCAGTACCCAAGACAGACTAGCAGCTCAGAGATGACACCCAGATTCAACCAGAAGTGCAGATCCTCAGAGAAGCTCACAGTGATGAAGCCAGGCCAACACCAAAGCAGTCAGACCCTAGGCCAGAGTCAAGGTCTGCTGATGGCAGCCATCATCCAGGAATCACTTGGCAATTCCATAGCAGTAGAAGATGACCAAAATCAGAAAGGCAGTCCATGTAAACCAGTATTCCCCCCCTCAAAGCTCACATACACCCCAGGCTGAGCTTTAATAGAGCACTGGGCCATACGTGTGGATAGAGGCCCAGGAGAGCCTGGTCAGGGCAATTAGGGCTCATTAGTACCCTCAGAGCCCAAACAATATAAACCTCTCTCCTTGAACAGTGACTTAAAAAGGTGAGGGTGAGCTTCTATCTTTTAATGGGCAAAGTATCTTCACTGGGTGGAACCCAGAGGTGGTTTATAGCTTTGCTTTTTAAACTGAAAAGGCTAATGTCATCTTCAGAAAAACTCTTGCTATTTTAATAGCTGACTAAGCTGGAATTGCAGGTATGTATTTTCAGAGTGGAGGGATCAGCCTGTACCTGAAGAGGGTCAGTAATTTGACTCTGAGGAGAGCCAGTCACTGATTCAGGGGCTCTATTGGTACTCCTACATATGTGTTTCCTGTGGGATTTGGTGAGATTGAAGCTCCTCAGCATCTTTTAGACAGGAGAGTTATTGTCAGATCTTCCTGAGCACTAGATCACCCAGAGAAGCTTGGCACTTCCTCTGGGTTCCCCCAACAGCATTACCTCTCCTCTAGAGAGAAGTGACTTGCAAAATGAGCAGAAAGGAGCACAAACCCTTCCAAGGTGCTTTTGCTGTAAAAATGCAGAGCTCAGCAGCCCCTTAAGGCTGCTCACAGATGTTTAGTAGAAGCTAAGGGGCATGCTGGATGGCTGGAATCCTTGGCAGACCAGTGCTCCATGATAATGGAGACATTAAATCAGTGATGGCAGCAAGAACTGCATAATAGATGCAAAATAGAGCAGAAGCCTGATCCAATTTTGGCTCTGCCTTGTTAAGTAGAAAAGTATTTTAGGAGATGGAAAAATACTAGGAAGTTCAGAGTGCATCCTCACTGCAGCACAGTAGGAGATGTAGCTGTTTGCAGTGACTCACCTGTATCTGTGGATACACATCTGCTGTAAACAGATTCCCATGCCATCTTCACATGCTGGAATTCAGGTGAGTTGAGATCAACAAGGGCACAGCTGTAAGCCTCTAAAACTGCAGCTGGCTGGACTGCACTAGGATGGGAAGGTGCCACTATCCAACACAACTGCTGCATCCTGAGCACCATTACATTTGTCAACCAGTTTCCAGACAGCTCTTCAGTAAACACTGTGGAGATAGAGCAGGTCCCAGCCAAGGTATGGCTTGGGAGAAAGTGAAACACTGGCTGGTCCAGAAATGCTGAATATGCTAGTTTTTCCAAGAGGCTTTGGCATTAATTTTGGGGAAAACACATTACTGAATGTAGAACTTCACCTGTACAAGGGGCACCTGCCATTTGACAGGCAAACTCAGAAACAACTGCTGGTGCAGTGGATAAACCCATGACTTGCAGATGAAATGTGTTGCTTTATGATCACAATAAAGGCATAAGCTAAACCCTGCCAGTACAAATGAAAAGCCCTTTCCTGCAGGCTCTGTCTCTCCCTTTTTCCCAGCTCACACATGCTGATTGATTAGCTGGTATCTGCAGGCACTTGCTCATGCACCCCAAGCAGGTGCACTGTTTGTGTGTGTGTTTGCTCCATGCTGAGCTGAAGTCAAAGAGCTTATTATGAGATGCAGAAAGCCCTACTGCTCTCAGGAGTTTGCACACAGCATGTTCAGATTAAACTGGATCAGGATCTGGCCCATCATGCCCTTTTCAGATCCAGATGCTCTTTGAAGCCAGACTGACCCAGCCTTTGCCAACAACCACATTTCCAAGGGGAAGATGATCACAAGAATGGACACCACTTGTCTTCATAAAGCCCTCTCTCCTTTACAAGGAGCACCTTTATCATCTTCCATGTGAGCCCAGGCATAGCCTGCTCACCTCCCCCAGACTCTTGCCTTTGCCCCTGGCTGCTGGGGGCACCGTGCAGTTTGAATCACAGCAGCAAGAAGCCAAGTGCACAAGCTTGGCTAAACTCAAGGTTGTCAGGGGAGCAACTCCTTGTGGCTTCTCTTGCCGAGCTCCAGAGCCCTGCAGCAGAATTCCCGTTGTGTTCAGCGGGAACACGGCTCCCGGCAGGGCAGTCCCTGCTCAGAGCAGCATCTGTTTTCACCCGTCTGCACCCCTGTTCAGACCAGACACCTGATGCTGTCAACAGCCAAAGCTTGCTGCAGGGAACCTGAAAAGCTCAGTGGCCGTGAGAGGAGGAACATGCCTTCAGACTGGCATTAACACTTCACTGGGCGGCTGATGCCAGAATTAGCAAGGGCGCAGCTGCAGGAATTCATTGCGCTGCTGGATGCTGGCAACACAACAGGGTTTGTGCTGAGGAGCTGGGAGGCAGAGTGAGCAAAATGACAAACAAGTGACTCCAACAATGGCATCTCTCTGTTGCCACTGCTCACTTCATGTGCCAAGTGAGGTGGGACCAGAGCACAGGAGGCAGGAGAAAGCTGCAGGACAAAACTGAATGGTGCCTATCAGCAGCCCTGCTCAGCAGCAGGGCAAGGAGTTGGGAAAATCGAGAATCCCACCCCCTTCCTGTGTATCTCTCATGGTTTGCAGTGACATGTTTGGCCACCTATTTAACTGTGGGTCACTACAGGCTTAGCAGAGGTTGCAAGGGTTTAAGGAAGCATTTTCTATTTCTCCAGTATGACACAAAGCCTCTTCCTCCGCCTGCACCCAATATTCATTGATATGAACACACCAGTTTGCTTGGCAAGCTTGTTTCATCCCTTGTTATTGCTGGTTTTGCTCTCTCAGGGGCAGGACCTTCCCCAGCAAGGTATGTGAGTGCCCACAGAGCTGGGCAGTGTGCACTGTGCTTGCAGTTGCTGTCCCCAGGGACAGTCTCTGTGGCCTTTGGCATTAGGAGGTAAGGTGCTAACAGCTGTGTCAGTCCTGAGGAAGCACACTGGACCTCACCAGGGACCTGCAGGCACACAGCAGCTCAGCCATTCCCAGCACAGACACAATCCAGGCCCACATTCAAAGGCAAAGGCTTGCTCAGGCAGGGAAGACCAGGGAAGTGTCTCTATGGGCTGCCTGCTGAAGTCCTGGTAGACAGAGACCCAGTAGGAAGGGAAAAAAACAGCCAAAACAGTTAAACAAATACACAGGAGGGAGCTGGCAGACAGAGGAGGCAACACACTGAGCCAGTTTCAGGCTGAGTCATGTGCTCAGCCCCCAGCAGGGCTCAAGCACTCGCTGGCTCCAGGCTGGGAGGACACACACGCACACACATCACTGTGACAAACCCCACGGCGTTGGTGTCCACAGCCAGGGACACCTCTGCTTGGCCAGCACATAACTGCAGCAGCCAGCTCACAAATTCTCACAAGCTCAGGCAGGAGGCTGGAGATGCTGCAAGGTCCCACGACTCCAGCCAGGAAAAAGCACATTCACTGCAGAGCTCAGCTGCATCCTGGAGAGGGGTTACTGCTTCTCCCAGACTGGAATCCAAGCAGCAGCCAAGGCATGAGATCAAGGCTGTCTAACCCAAGTGTGTGTCAGGAAAGGAAGTGGGAAGAACTGTGATGGGACAGTCCCGATGGGATACAAACATGAACAGGCAAGTCCCTGGTGGAAAGGCAGCATTCATGGCAGCATTCATTCATGGTCCAGGGCAACTCAGTCCTGCTATCAGTCCACAGATGTCTCAGCTAGAGCTGAGAGGCAGCTCTGGCCGTTCCTACAACCTGAAGAGCAAATATGATATGTGCTTGTACCCAAACCCAGCCCCACAAACTGCAGAACAGTTCATGCAGCATCCAGGTTGCTCACTTAAGCTCTTACTCTTGGTGGCAGGAGTTACCAAAAGAGGAGGAAACACAGAAGTATTGAAACCCAAATGTATTTAAAACACACATACTAAGAAAGTTGCATGTGAACACTGAGCCCATCCTGTCCTCCCTGAACACGGTGCACTGTGGCCTCCTCCACTGCCATGCCCACAGCACCACCGTGGGTACTTCACCCTCAACAAATGGGTGTGAGAGAGGGTTTATCATCAGTTTAGGTGTCAAAGGTAGCACTTGGATTCAGCTGTAAATTCACACCTGCTGACAGCTACACAAAGATAACATCCACTAAAGCAAGGGAAGCCTCTCCACTCCAGCTTCTGGAGATTCCCCAGCAGTTTTCAGTGCCTGCACAGATCATCATTAAGATCAGAAAGAGCTATGTTTTGTTTCAGTTCTTATCTTCCTCTGCCTCCCCCCTCCTCCCCTGCAGAAACCAAGCACAAGGTCATCCCATGTGGGCACCTGGGGAAATGTCAAGTGTCAGGCACAAAGGCCTGGAGCAGAGAGGCTGGCTGGTTTGTGGAGAGTTGAAAGCAGTTTCAATTATCACCCATCAGGCTGTACAGTCACCAGAGATGGGAACAGAGAATCCCTGAGGGTGCTTGCAATCCAAGGGGGATGGATAATGCTTTCCAAATGCTCCCACTTGGTCCCTCCTGCAGAGGAGCCAGTAACTAGTGACAAACAAACAGAAAACATGCCATGTGTATGGTCAGCAATTCTCTCCCTGCTGGGCTTAGCTACAAGGCAAAACAGTGAACTGCTAAATAGACTTGACAGGGCATTTAACTACTTAATTCTGTTCTATTTACAAGGTCTTCAGCAGCTCAGCACATCCCTTAATCCATAAGGCACAAAGCAAACACGAGGATGTGCAGCCTAGTCCCTCCAGTTCAGGATCTCTGTGGCACTCCTGGAGGGCTGGAAGAGGGAGGTCTCATCATACAGAAGCACGTGGCAGACTCTGCTGCAGCCTCAGAACTGCTGGACAATCAGCTTCCTCTTCACATCCCGGCTGAACCTGTTCATCTTGAATACTTCACTGTCAAAGAAGGCTGAGAGGTTGTGGATGTTGATCTGCCGAGCCTGGGAGGAGGGAGAGGGGAGAGCTAAATGTTTATTTAATCAAAGTAAGAACCATGTGGTTTTCCATAGCAGAGGCTGCATAAAATTTGACAGTCAGCAATCTCTGCTCTGCTCAGCAGGAACCAGAACTGCAGTAGCAGGGGAGACTGCAGGTCAGGAGGAAGGAGCATTGGCAGTGCTGAGCTGAGCCAAGAGAAGATGCTGGCTCAGCATCTGCTGGCTCTCAGCTCATCCTTTTACTTCCACCAGAGCTGGAATGTAACTCCCATCCAAAAGTCTCCAAAACTTCATCCACCAGGGAAGTTTTGCAAGAAAGACATCTGACTGCAGGTGGTCACCCTGACAACACCAAGCTGTGGCTTTGGAAGTAGTTACTCTGCACATCTGATGCAAAGAGCAGAAAAGCACTAATCCAGGAGTCAAACACTGCTTTAGTGCCAAGCAAGGTCAATATTTTGCACAGAAAGGCCAAGTCAGAAGTGCAGCCTTTGGACCAGGATGAAGATGCATTAAGGAGGGGAGGTAAGTGGGTCTCAGGAGGGATTGAAAAAGTTCATCTACATAGATTTTTCTGCTTTTTGCTTCTTCAAATGCAGATGCCAGGGAACTTGAGTTCTCATTCGCCTGCATAAGCACCATACTGCAGGATTTACCATTCCAACCCCAAAGCTTTACGGGGGAACAGAGAGGGAAGAATATGACACTTCCAAACAAGAGAGAAGCAGATACAGAGGAGAGAATCCTGATGCTCGGTTATACTGATCAACACCAGTCTTCTTTATGGTATCATAATGCAGGAAGGGGAGTCAGAAGTCTCAGAACACCTCTGGTTCTGAGGCTGCAGAGAGAACATGAACCAGTCCCAAACCCATCTTGTTAAAAGCCCATACCTTGTCCACCAGGTCCTTCTCTGGCACTTCTATGGTGTCTTGCTGGGCTCCATAGCGGTTTCTCTGGTACATCACCTGCTCTGCAACCAGCTGCTTCAGGATGAACAGCAGCAGCTCGTTGTTGTCTCGCTTGAATGAAAGGTAGCGGGAGAACGTCTGCAAGGGAGCATGAGATGAGCCTTGAGGATCAGAACAGTGATGCACTGCAGTGCCCACCATCAACCAACCCCTCCTCCCACAGGGCACCAAATGACACTGCTGTCACCTGTGCCCTTAGTGTATCTATGGCCTTGCCAAGCTGCCACCTGCACATACAGTGGCAGCCACAACTTCTCTGCTGACTGCTCTTATTCCCATCTGGAATCTCCATAGGGGCCCTGGTGCTTCTTGGGGGCTGGCAGTGCACTGCTGTGGAGTCGTGCTGCCCACAGGGAGGGCTGACCCTGGGCAAGGCACAGAGCAGTTCCCCTTTAACCCAGACTGCCCTGTGCCTCCCCAGCAGACGCTCACTCTTGGCTGGCTGTTTGAGGCCAAAGAGAGAGGCCACGAGTCGTCCAGACAGAGGGCAGACACTCAGCAGTGGATAAATGCCAGCCAGTGGCCAGCCAAGAGCTGTTCAGGGCCAGCCCCTGCTACTCAGAGAACAGGGCAGACTGCACACTAACCCAAGTGAGTGCTACCCTGTGGTTAACTGTACCCTGAGAGCCAAACAAAAATGTGAAAAAACAAACTGCCTGCTCGCCTTGATCACCTGGCAGCAGCAGCAGGTGCCCTGTGCCAAAAGAGGAGGGAAGGAGTCAGAAAAGAATAGACATGGCAGTGCTTTTGTCTCAGAGGCTTGAGGTACAATTCCTTCTCAGGCCCAACAAAAACATTGTCTCAACACAGACTAATGAGGGGCAGTCACAGAACAGTGCCTTGTTTGGGGACCCTCATCAAAGGCACCCAGCTTGAGCTGTCATTATTGCAGGACAATTAAATTATTTTAAGTATCCAGATGTTTGAAACTCTGCTATGGGGGTCAAGCTGGCAAGGAAGCCTTGTCTGACTGTGAGTGTGGTGTGTGTAGCTGTGAAGTGGCCTTGGTCCCACCTCAGGTGGTGTTAGTGTGACTGCCAGAGCGGCTCCTGGGTGGTCAGACAAGGCACTTCCTTAACACTTCAGACCCACAGCACTCCACTTACACAGGCTCAGCACCTGCCTCCACAGGACAGACCCCTGAGGGCACAGAAGTCTCCTCCCATAGCCAGGGCAGTTCAAGGGGGCTGCAGTTGAACCCACGGAGCCTGGGTGCAGCCACAGCCCCTCCTCAGCCCGGCGCCCACCTTGCGCATGCTCCGCATGACGCTGAACTTCTGCGTGTCGATGAAGCTCTCCAGCATCACCCTGATGGCCATGTTGACGTCGTCCTCCACCACGTAATCGCGCAGGTGCATCCGCGCGTGCGCCTCCGCCATGCGGATCATGGACTCGATGTGCCGCACCGTGATGGGGATGCTGCCCGTTGCCTGAGGGAGGAGGAGGCCACACGTTACTGAAGGATACAAGACATGGGCAAGGCAGAAGTGTTCTGGCCCAGGATCCTGTTCCTGTCACCGTGCAGGGAGCTCTCTGCGCCTCTGAGGGTGACTCAGGCTAAGGAGGCTCTGCCACCTGCTGGAACGGCCGCAGAGCCGGGCTCAGCTTCCCTGTTCATCTGAATTCAGCACAGTGAGAGGGGGGTGTTGTGGGGTCACTCTGTGACACAGTTTAGGGCCTTTCCAAGATTAGTGATACAATTTCCTCCAGCAAATTTCAGTAGTTAAAGAAACAAAAAGCCAATCAAAAAAGGTAGTTTTCCCAAGCTCCAAAAATCTCCCTCACAGCTCAGCAAATTCCTCTTTCACTTGGAGAGCATGAAATAAGCCTGAGACATCCCACAGAAAAAAGAGAAGGGCATTTCTACAGATAATGGCTCCCTATAATGTACCAGGAGCATGTGGATCTGAATGAATGTAAACAGCTCCTGTGGTCCTGCCAGACTGGGTGACAACAAAAGGACTTTGCCACGGCAGGCATTGTACACGTGTCCAATCCATCAGTCCACACATCACCAACAGGCGAGACTCTGCACTTAGATGAAGAATCATCTGTTCAGCAGATGCACAAAACAGTGGCACAGACTTTTGTGACGGGAATGGCAAGAATGTGTTAACATAGCTGGAGCAGTCTCAGTCTGATTTCCAGTCTAGATACATACAGTTCTTCCCTACTTTCCTCAGGATTCTCACCATAGACTCCTTCCTGAGATCACTGTACATCCTGGCCACCTTGTCCTGGTCCATCTGGTTGAGTTTGGGGTGGACCTTCTCTTTGGCATAGATGATGTATTTCCTCAGGATCTCTTGAGGAATGGGTTCAACCCCGTACGTGTTAGGCAGGATGACCTCATTAGTGTCCCCATTCACTGCCTCCTTGCTGCCTGGGTGGTGCTTGACATGGCTGCCAACAACGAACCGGGCAAGCATTTCATCCTACAAGAGAGCAGTGCACCAAGAGACACTGAGCACACTCACTGGACAGAAAAAAATCAACAAGCAGCTGCAGCTGAGCATCCCAGCAGCAGCACTGAAGCCCAGCACACACTCAGGGTCCTGGCACAGCCCCTACCTGCACGGAGTCCACCGTGTCTCTCACCACGCACAGGATATCGAATCGAGAGATGATGGGCTCTGTCAGGTCTACGTTCTCCGAGAACGTCAGCGACGGGTCGTATCTCCCCCCTGGGTCAGAGACAAGCCAGGTCACACAGGCTCCAAGGCTGGAGCTCTGCAGGAAGGACAGACCTCCAGTGTGCCACTGAAGACTTTTCTGCACACCTGATCTCTGCTCCAGACTTGAAGAAACCAGGCAGAGGGAGGGGAAGTTGTGCCACAGCTCTCATGACTGTGGACTTATGCTGAGAGCCTGAGATGGTCCTGTAGTCTCTCAGCACTTACCTATGGGATTGGCAGCAGCAATAATGGTGCAGCGAGCCTGCAAGGATGTGACAATGCCTGCTTTGGAGATGGAAATGCTTTGCTGTTCCATGGCTTCGTGGATGCTGGTCCTATCCTGATCATTCATCTACAGGAAAGCAAGAATGAATCAGAGTGAATCTATGTCTATACCCCACTGCCAACACACCAAGGGGAACCAGCTCCAGATGCTCTGAAAAGGCAGCAAACTGCACTATGGGCCAGCAAGGGCCAAAGCAAACTGCAGGCATTTTGGTCATCTGGGAGATGTCACCATGAGTTTCACTGAGCCCTCAGAGGACAGAGATTCCAGGTGGTCCCTTCCTAGCGAATCCTTCCCAAAGAGATGAAGCTGGGCTCACCTTATCAAATTCATCGATCAGGCAGACACCTCTGTCAGCCAGCACGAGGGCTCCTGCCTCCAGAGTCCACTCCTTGCTGACTGGGTGCCTCTGCACATAGGCTGTGAGGCCCACAGCAGAAGCACCCTGGCCAGTGGTGAAAATTGCTCTGCTTGATGCCTTCTCCACATATTTAAGAAACTGTGATTTTGCAGTACCAGGGTCTCCACACAGAAGCACATTGATGTCACCACGAACTTTGTGTTTGCCACCTACAAAATCAGTAGGAAAACCATGTGGCAGCCGAGTGCATGGCTTGACAGCAACCCTGCCCTGAGCACCACAAAGCTGAAGGGAGGGCAACCAGCAAGCATGGCAACAGTTTACAGGAAAGTTGAGGGGGAAAGAAAGTCAGGTTTGGAGGCAGTCATCTTTGTAAAACAGACTTTCTAAGCTTGCTGACACATCCTAATACATCCTTCTAAGGAGATGATAACAAATCAGGATGCCAGAAGGTCAAGCCTCTGAAGGAGCATTATCTCTCCCAGAGGAAGCATAAAAACTTGCATGGGTTTGCAGCAGGAGCTGTTCTCAGTTGTAGCATTTCTATTGTCACACCAGAGTTTTCAGTGTGATCAAACAGCCAGTTCAGTCACAGATATCCCTCAGTCTGTTAAACCTGGTCTGTCATCAAGGCACCCAGACAACTCTAACTGCTCTTGTTGCAATGGCACAGACAAAACCCAGTCCCTCTGCCTTCCCCTGAGTGAGGCAGGACCAAGGGACGTAAGTGACACTCACCTGGGTTTTTGGGCTCTCCACCAAAGAGGGCTAAAGCCAAGCCCCTCTTGATATCTTCATGTCCATAAATAGATGGGGCAATGCTGGCAAAAATCTGAAAGGGAAACCAGGAGTTGTCCAGGGGATGCAAGTTCCCATTCTGAACAGAAGCTTGCATGAACATCAGCAAGGTGCCATATCTAAAGCTGCTCTGCTGTTGGGGCATGGCACATTATTTAGTCTGGTGCTGGAAGGTGCTGCCACTGCCTCCAGAAGCCTGTTGTACACAAGGCACATCACAGTGCCTGTTATCAGCTCTGGTAAAGCTGGAGACCTTGATCAGAGGCTTACTCACAGCAATGACAGTACTCAAATGGGCTATGCCACACATGAATTGTTGTCATAGTCAAATATTAAAAACAACCAGCTTACTTTCTCAAGGGTATTCTGAAAATAACCTGATGCTGGAGACTGCTCATGTTAAAACACTACTGGGTTCAACTGAAGCTGCTGCATCCACTGCAACAGCAGTCACTGTAACAACAGCACAGCCAAGGGAATGAAGTCCCCCATTACAGAGATTAAATCTGACCCAAGTGAGGTTGAATATGCACCAGTCCAGGAGCTTTATTCTTTTAAGTACTGGACTCAGATCTTAGCATATACAGGAAGCAAAGCTAAAATCTCTACCACAACTTAAGCTAAGCAATAACATCACCTTCAGGGAACTGGAGATGCAGTCACTGGCCTCACAGAACACTTCTGCCACTTGGCTTTTAAGACACAGGGAGAGAAAACTGATCAGACTCAGTGTCTGAGTGTCTCTCACCTGTCTTCTAGCCCTGTTGTCATGTAGAAGGCTCAGAGAAGGAACAGGAGAAACAGAAAATTTGACTTCCAAAAGTACAAGTATTTACTTCCCTCCTGTAACTGACTCTCATCAACACTTGTCTGAGAGCTGCAGAAGACCATTCAGAGAGAACTGGGATTGCTAAAGGTTCCTTTAACCACTGTTTGGCCAGCTGACCCGTTTAATCACTTTCTGATCCAGCTGCTAGGTGATGGCAAGCTATCAATGGGAAAAGAAGAGATGTCTGAGGCTGACCCACCTTCTCTCCAATTTGCTCATCCTTGGATAGACCCACAATCACTTTCACATCTTCATCAGTCAGCTCCCCAACAGCCAGTTTGTTGTCCTTCTTGGCGATGTGGTTGGCCAGGATCACAGTTGCAAACACTGGGAACCCATTGGCAGTGTTCAAGGAGCCATCATAGTTGTTGTGGTAGATCCCTGTCAGCTCCTGGAAAGCAGGAGGTGCTGTGTCAGTGCCTCCACAGTACAAAGCAGCCCACTCTCCATTTTAAGGTAAGGCTCAAATGCATCTGAGGACGCCCCCTCCCCACATCCCCACAGATGTTCCCGTGATGTCAGAATTCAAAAATACCCTGTGCCCTCCTGACACTTGAGCAGTGTACTCACAATCTCATCTCCTGGCTTGCAGCTGTCCACCAGATCAGCGAGCAGAATGGCATCCTTGGAGCGGGGCAGCCTGCCCGCAGCCACCTTGCCAGGGCTCTCCTGGATCTTGATGCGCTGGTAGTTCTGATAGACCGTCTGCAGCAACACAACCAAAGTTACCCAGCAAGTCCAGCAGGCACCAGCATGGCTTTTCACAGCACCTCAGACAGAAGGGTTACTGTACTTCAGTTAGAAAATTATGGATATGGGAGGATGGAGATTGTGAGGAGCAATTCCAGGGTGTGATAGACAATAATGGGAACAGGACAGCACTTTGCTGCCTCTCACCACTGTTTCAGCCTCCACAGTGTTTGTCCACCCAAATACTGGACCAGTTCCTGGGAGAAGGATGCTCCACTTGTGATGGTTAAAGGTGTCAAAGCCAAGAATGAGAGTCAGAAGTTCCACATCAATGCCTTTCCTTAGCTGACAGATCAGGACAAACTGACCTAACTTGGAGAGCATGTGTCTGCACTTCTAAAATATGAATAAATAACTGTGTACTAAAGATGATTGTGGCAAAAGATTCAATCCAAACACCTACAGTGTGGCAATATATTAGTTTTGGTTGATAAAGTTAGTTATTCAGGTCAAGAGCTCAAACAAGCCTGTCTTCACAGCCCCCTGGACACAGCAGAAGACTCCTGTCCTGATAGCAAGCTGTTCAAAGGGTGGGAGTGAGAGCAGGGCAAGGAGAAGCAGGCAGTGGAGCAGGATGAGCAGCCACCCTCATCCAGGCAAGCACATGATCTCTTACCTCTTCCATGTTGATTTCAAATGGGCCAAGAGACTGACACTCTGGACAGGAACCGGGTTTCACCTCCTGGTTCTGCGACTGGAAAAAGGGTCCCAGGATGAAGTTGCACTTGCTGCAGTTGTATTTGACCATGCTGAGCTGAGGCAGGACCCCTGTGCAACTCGTCACCACTCCACTGGTCCGGATCAACTGATTCAAGTGCAGTTGCCTGAGGAGAGACAGAGATATGCTGGATGCCTGCAGGCCACAGAAGGCAAAACACCCTCCAGAAATACTTTTGCTGCAAGGCACGAGTTTACCTCAGGATGCTGAAAGTTCATCCTTAGTATGATTTTTTTCCTGTGCTAAGCTCAGCTATGGACTTACCCAGAGGTTTATCTCACAGGTGAGTCCTGAGCACCCCAAAGCCTAATGCAGGCCCCCACAGCCACTGCTGGTATTCTGCTCTTACCTGAGTGACCGCAGCTCTTCCACCAGGGGGAGGTGGGAGATACGGACATGGATCTCCTGAGCGATACGATCATACTTGGGGTACATGGCCAGAACCACTTCCTTGGCTGCTTCATCAAAGATCTTCAGCATCTCTGCTGGGGCCTCAGGCAGAAAGTAGGCAAGGACATGCTCCTGGGCTGCCAGATCCTCGTAGTTCACCACCAGACTCTCTCTGTTCTCTTAAGAAAAAGATGAGGTGAATTGTAATTTCAGCCTGTTCACTCCTGAAGGAGTTTGCAAAGGATAGCCAGAACAGACAAGCTTGTATCCTGCAGGCTGCAGATCTCTGCACCTTCCCTGAAGTTTAGAAGTTAACAATTTAAAAATGGATGGAAAACCCTTTTAAATTTATTTCTCTAACAAATTCTTCATCAGTACCAAGCTTGTGATTGTTCCTCTCCAGTTCTGCACAGACACTTCCCAGGCTCAGTGTTCCTGAAATTCAAAAGCCTCAGCCCAATACACAACTCTCTCAGAGACCTCCAGGAAACAGAAGTTAATAGGAGACACATTATGTGTGCTGAATGGCTGGCAAAAAACCTACTGTGTCTTATGTTCGTGGAAATGGATGAGACAAATGCCTTTTATTTCCTAGCTTTATAAAACTGATCCTGTTCCCCTGCTCAAGCTTCTGCTCAGTATAAAGAAGAAATAAAAGTACAGCTACATGAGCTGTTCCTAGATGTGACAATTTCTGCTTTTAAAACTGAGTGACAGCCTTAATGACTGTCTCTTCTGGCAGTGCTTAGTCAGAATACAAGGCTGCAACACTGACACGGTTCCCAAAGTCACAAGGTCTGTTTGTGTCCCCTCGCTAGATAATCCAGTTTCCAGTGTGAGAAAGTAACTGGTGCAGACAGCAAGCAATTGTTGTCTCTTTCAGATCACAAACTTGCAGACCACTGTCTGCTGCCCCACATATTCTTCTGCTAGCATTTCTACGATATGAATATTAATGAGAGCAGACACCAGGGGCCTTCTAATTAGTCAGCCAGAATCAAAGAAGACAGTAGACATGCTTCCATTATTCATTTATCTCCATCAGCATCAGGCTTTCTTAAAGTGCTGATTCAATGTCTGGCACGAAGAAGGCAGGCAGAAAAATACCCACCTCTGGACTGGATCACCACAAAGTACCATGACCCACATACAGAAGGAGAGAGCTTCCAGTGACCCAGCCCTACCTTTGCACATGTCACTGATCCTCTCCTTGAAGACATTGTGCCCATGGTCATCCACATGGGTCTTCAGGAAGTTCTTGAAGCGGTGATAGATCTCAAGCCGGGGAGCTGCCATGGAAACCCACTCCCTCACTGAGTGCCCCTTCATGTCTTCCAGGTTCTCAATGCTCTCAATCATGTCTTCATCCTCCTCTTCTATGCCCTCAGCAGCCCGCTCTGCCAGCCGCCTCTTCCGTGCAGGACGGTCTTCGTCCTCATCGTCACTGTCTGAGGGTGGGAGGAAAAACTTTTCAAGATCTGGGATTCCCACTCTATGGATTAGTCACAGTGGGATTGCATAGGCTGTGGAAGTAAAGAGGTCACAGCCTGGGATACAAACCAACAGACAGCCCAGGCCCAGCCTAAATGCAGTTCTAGACTTGCTCCTACATCTTCCACAACATAACTAAGGCTTTAAGGGTGTGAATAGGAAGATTTGTATGCAACAGCACATGTTCAAGTCTATTAATGCACTGACCAAGGAATGAGCTTGAAGTGCATCAAAGGCCCTTCCATCCAGCCCACAAAGTCTGTACAGGAGCACCAACACCAACAAACTCTACCACATATGCTTGGTAGAACCCCAACCCTTTGATACAGGCCCAGGATCCTAAGTTTGTTTCAGCAGTAACCAGAGGGACACCAAATGAGCTCTCAGGAAACCCAAAGGAAAGGGATGCTGCGCTGGGGAGTCCAGCCAAGCCCACAGCCAGTGATTCCATTAAGAGTCCAGATAAACTGAAGTTCTAGAGACCTCCCTATAACCTGAGAGTCAAGAGCCCAGCTCCCCCCAAAGGGCTGGGTTATCATGTCAGGCTGGCACACCTCGTGCAGCTCGTTGCACCTACCGTAGAGCAGCCCCCTCCGCATGCGGCCCATGCCCTGCTCCAGCTCGCGGTCCCGCTGCCTCATCACTCGCTCGGCAGCCTCCCGCTGGCTGGCAGTCAGCTCCTCCACGTCTTCATCATCCAGGGCCAGGCCCTCTGCCTCGTACACATCGAGCTCTGGGATGGGGCGGTAGTCCCTGCCACAGACAAACAGAGCAGGGAATCAGGCCAGGAAAGCCATTCTGCAGCCCTTCTCCAGCTGCTGCTGGGCAGGCATCAGGACAGTTGTTCTGCAGCAGGACAGGACAGTGTTGAGCAACAAGGCACCTCCCAGAGGAAGATGCTCTGCAGTAAAGGGCTCCAGCACCACGGTTAGGAATGCCAGCATTCAAGCCTCTGTCTTGTAAAATTCAGCTTGCCAGCAGGCCTGTCCAGGTAAAACAACATCAAAATTCATGCCTGCAGGAGTAAAAAGCTGGGCTGGCTGCACATCACACATCCAGGTAGATCCTGATTTACCCACCCTGGACCATGATGGCACTTTGTTCAGTTCTTCCAGGACTCAAATGACAGCATATTCTGATCTTTCTCCATTGCCCAGCAGTTCTTCAGCCCCCTCACCCCAGCTACCAGCACAGCAGAGGGATCCCACAAGGCCTGAGAGCCCCCTCGATGTCGCTGGCTGTACTGACAACCCCAGCACCCCATCGCCGGCCACAACCTCCCCGAACGATCTTTTTACCTTTCCATCCCTTCCCCAATGAGCTCTTCCCCTTCTTCCTCCTCTTCGGGGAGCCCCTCGGTCCCCAGGAGCCCTTCGGACTCATCCTCGAAGGGGGGCAGGTCCCGACCGGGGCTGGACGTGAAGGCATCGCCGCGGCGGGAGCTCCGCACGGGGCTGGTCACCGCTGCCTGCGACTCGGAGGAGTCCTGCAAGGACAGGAGGGAGGGTGAGGGCAGGGGCCGCAGGGAGAGAGGGAGTCAGTGCCTCCAGGAGCCGGTCAGAAGGGGGGGGGGGGTAAATCGATCACCGA
>VZRX01020981.1:2555-25968 GCA_013398075.1 Notiomystis cincta | reverse complement strand
GAAGGGGGGGGGTATATCGATCACCGATGAGTTATACTAATTAGCCCTCCTCGCAAATGACAATGGAAACAGTGGAGGGGGGAGACGGGGTAAATCCATCCTCCGAGCACAGCGCAACCGGAGCGGAGGGAAAGTGTCCGATCCTGCCCCGGCCCGGCTCTCTCCTCCGCGGCGCCGCGCACGCGAGAAAATCCCATCGGCGTTTCGAGAGCACCGCCGCCCCCCCCCGCCCCGAAACCCTCTCCGGACCCCGCAGGGCCGCAGCGCCAAGTGTCCCGCAGCGGGGAGAACCCGAGACCCGCACCCGCGGGGGTGGCAGCCCAAACCAATGGCTCCCCCGGCCCGGCCCGGGCGCTCACCGCCATCACCGCCGCTTCCTGCCCCGCCGGATTCCGCGCCAAAACCAACCCACGTGGCCACAAAGCGCGCGAAAGCTCATGAATAATGGAAAGACACGCCCCCGCCCCCTCATGAATATGCATAAGGCGGGGCGGGAGCCGAGCGCGGGCTCCAGGGTCTGCTCCCCTTGGGAACGCGACTCAGGAGAGACCCCACTGCGAATTCCGCGCTCACGGCTGCCTCTGTGGCAGCTGCAATCGAGCCTGGCTTTGCCACTGACCCAGCCTGAATCATCTTTGTTCTGATTCTCGCTGAAACTACCAAGAGGTGGGAAGGAGGTTCTCATTTTGTGGTGTTTTTTGTTGGTTTTGTTTTTTTTTTCCCCTTTTTTTTGGGGGGGGAGAAGGTTTTGTTGTTGTTGTTGTTTTGGTTTTTTTTTTTTTCTTTTTACTGTGAGCCTGCATGTGCTGAAAGTAACAGGGACCTGATCAGAGGCATTCTGGATAACACATTTCTGCCTACACCTGTTCAGTGCAGCGAGCAAATGCCATTTGTGAGAAAACGGAAGAAGAGCACCTGTCCCATAGAGACTGGAACAGGAATTTAGAGAGACAAAACCAGCAATGGGCTGATGTTTGGCAAGGAGGTGGAATGCTTCCTTCCAGGCCACAGGGTCTTGCATAACAGCAGGTGGTGTGGATTTTGGAGATCTGCATTCTCTGAAGAGTTTCTGACCACTATTTAGTATCAGGCTATTTCTGCTCTTGGCTGGACTCGGGTGTGAGACAATGACCCTGAAACAGGAGACACCAGAAGCAAAAGTGACTGAAGAGGCAGCTGACAATCTGAAATGGATCTTCCAGGAGCCCAGGATGATTCAGGCTGGCATTAATATAGCAAAGCAGGAGCATCATAATATTGTGTGGCTCAGCCTCTTCTCTGTGACACATGACAGGGGACTGGCTGGTGCTCAGAGTGAAACAGACACAAGGACACTGCCAAATGCCCCCACTTGTAGGTCCCTAGAAACCACCGTGGGCTTGATGATCTTAAGAGGTCACAGAATCACAGAACCATGAAGATTGGAAAAGATCCTCGAGGTCGTGGGGTCCAACCATGATCATTAACCCAGCCCTGCCAAGCCCACCACTAAAACATGTCCCTAAGCACCACATCTCCATGGCTGTGGAACTCCTCCAGGGATGTGAATCCACCACCTCCTTGGGAAGCCTGCTCAATGCTTGAGAACCCTTCCAATGAATAATTCTTTCCCAATGTCCAGTCTTTTCCAATCCAAATGATTCTATGGCTTAAGGGAAGGCAGCCCAGTACCTGGCTAAGGTGGTGCTGCCTGACAAGGCCCAGATGGCCCACTGTGATGAGCCAGTGTCCCCACAGGGTGCCATGGTCTTTCCAGGCACTGGACAGCTGGATGGACAGAGAGATCTTCTGTTTGTCCCTCCTGGAAGACCACATATCATGTCCATGTTTTCACTGCTAACTTTGGGTGCCACCTACAAGTGGTCCTGTGCTTAAGCTGGGGTGCTCTGTCTCTTTGAGAAGAGCTGAGCTTGGGCAGCTAAACCCACCCCTAACATCAGGCTGCTGCCATGCAAGGAACAGGGCTCCCTCTGCTCTCTAGAGAAGGGGACTGGGGTATGTGAGAAGGCTCAGATGCAGATGGGGCCCAGGCTGCTCGCTGGGGTGACCTCACCTGAGCACCAAACTCCTGAATATCCAACCACACCACCAGGATTTTGCAGACTTGTGGCTTCTTGCAGCACAGAAAGAGCCCTGGTAAGGCGCTGTGTGGAGTGCAGATGGAAGAGCCAGTGCTGGTTCCAAGGAATTTCTTTGAGGAGGAACTTCTGGGCGAGGTTTTACTTCTGCAGCTGGTTTCTTCTCACCTGTGTGATGGATGCACACGTAGCCACTCTCACACAGGCTTAGTGTGCCCAGGTGAAGAGGGTTTTGTAGGACTCCAGGGAACCAAGCGCTCCTGTGGGAAACCCAGGGGTGAAAGGGAGGAGATTCCAGTTGGAGGAGACTTATAAAGGGATCCTGGAGGTGGTGGGGTCACACAGTGACAGCCAGTGGGAAAAGGGGGCAGGGAGGCAGGGGCTGGGTTACATTCTCATAGGGAAACTGCATAGGATTACATGGCTTGATGAGAGGGGTTGTTCTCACAGCTTGTCATGGGGATCTCTTACACTCTGGAGTCTGCCCACCAAGGCTTTCTGTCCCCCTGGCTCCCATAGCTGTGGGTGCAGCTGCCACAACACCCTAGGGACTGAGTTCCCCTTGAAAAAAAAGGGCAGAGACACAGGAGTGCAGCCCAGGTAGTATCCTCTGGTGCAAGTTTATGCCCAGTACTAGAAATCTAGGTTGGTAGAACAGCTCTGAACCAAGACAGGCACATCTGTCCCTGCAGCTGCTCAGCATCCAAACAGCAAAGCAGTTTCAGATGAAAAGTAATATCCTGTTCAGTAGACTGATGCAATAAAAGCTGAAGAAGTATTTGAGAGAGATAAAATGTGCCAGGAGAGTGGAATTTGGTGATGATATGAAGATGTAAAACTGTCCTGGACACCATGTCTGCACCTTGGGCCTCTGACACCTGCAAAGCTGGTGAGACTGACACAGCACAGGTACAAGAAGGGCCAGCTTTCCTCGTGGCCCTCAAGGTTCTATCAAGGCTGCTGAACATCACCTCTTGTCTTGCTTCAGCCCAGCAACACCAGTGACACAGCAAGGACAAAGGGAGTGAGCCCTGCCATCCTTATGCACTGGCAGGAGGAGATGGAGCAGGGAGCAGCAGTGCTTAGCTGCAGTGGAATTCTGTGTGCAGTTAAGGATGTGGAGCATCCTTGGAGGTGGGAAGAGCAGAGTTATGTTTGCACATGCAGTGTGGGGGCTGACAGGCAAGGCTGGTTCATCCAAATAAACCCTAATTGGGAATGACCCACCTCCTGTTTCACATGAGCAGCGAGGAAGGGAGGAGCTAAAGCCTCACTGTCCTTGCAGTGCAACCCAGCAGTCTCCTGACCATAAAAAAGCTTTTGGATCTGGTGTCCCAAATCCTGAGCTCTGGCCTCAGGCTGAATCAGATGGGAAGAGCAGGTGGATTGGAAAGCAAAATCTCTTCTTCTGCCACAGTTATGTGGGAGGTAACATGTTCAACTAGTTAGTGCCTGAGGCTACAAGGGAGAAGACATGGATTTCACTTGTCTGTTACCAAGGCACTTTTTAGGCACTCCACCTCTCTCTAAACAGAAGTGTGCCTTCTGTAACTCAGAGATCTTGGTATCAGCCAAGCCTGCGAGCTTGGATCCATAAATGGACCATGTCAAAATATTGCAACGTATCATTAACCTGAACGACAGCGTGAAGTGACACAAGCGAAGGACTGGCTTCTCCAGATGTCATTCCAAAGGCATGACACCAGCACGGAAACCTGTTTCAACCCAGTGGAAAATCAGGTGAATAGGGCTGGGACAGGCAAGTCTCCAGGTACAACCCCTTCAGGAGGCTTTGCTGAGGAAAATTTGACCTGAGGAAAGGATCAGGCAGATTTAAGCAGAGGAAGATCTGTGTGTGAGAAGGGCTGGAACCCTCCGTGCGTGGTGTTTGCTAGAGCAGAACGTGCAAACTTGACCAATGTAGGGATCTTCTGAAGAGCCACAGCAAACCTCAGCGTGGCAAAAGCCTTGCACTCCTACAGGAGCAAAGCCTGCAGCCAGGGGTGAAAAACCATGTCAGGATGTGTTCTCCAGCCCTTGCAATGACTCAGATAACAAACATTCTCTTTGATGCTTCCCGGTCAGTCAGCTCTTACTGCTGAGAAAAACGTGCTGGTGCTTAGCTGGTTATTTCCTTTAATTTCCTAAATAAACCTTGGCTCATTTATCACAGCTACTTCCTTGTTTACTATACTGCCTGGTATTTTCACCTCCAAATCCTGCTAATTATTGATCGGGTTTCCCTTTAGCTGCTGCCCAAGCTCCGCCGAGTTTCTTCAGGCAGATTTAAACTCCCCTTAAAAGCCAGACTCGGAGGTTGTTAATGATTCTCCCCTGCAGGGGTTTATTTTCGCGTCTCCCTCAATTATTAACTGCCCTGCCTTGCATCCAGGGCTGTGCAAAATCTCTGGGCAGGTGAATCCTCTTTCCCCTGAGGTGTGTGGGGCTCGCTTTTGGGCGCTATGTGGGGCCGCACCGGCAGCCGGGCTGTAAAGGGCAGAGCCCACCCTGAAGGGACACACCCGAAATCGCCGCACCCGACCAGCCCCGGGTCCCCTCCCTGCCCAGCCCCGGGTCCCCTCCCTGCCCAGCCCCGGGGTCCCCTCCCTGCCCAGCCCCGGGGCCCCCTCACCTGCCCTCACCCACAGGTGGCTGGGGACGAGGCGCCTTTAAGGCGCGGCCGATCCGCCCCCCCAGTCCCGCCTTCAGACCCTTTCTATTGGCTCGCTCGCTATTTCTTTTGGGCCCTTAGACAGAACCTGCTCTCTGACTGGTCCAGCCGGAGCTCTCTCGGGGACCGTCTCTCAATAGCGTCCCTGGGCTCGGCCGACAAGCCCGGGCCGTGGCGGCCGCGTCTCTGCTCGGCTGCGCGGCGCTGTGCTGGGGCCTCTCTTTAGCCACGCTCCCCGGCTGAGCTGGGGGCAAGGCGAGGCCGTGGCCGGGATGGCGGGGCCGGGACCCCGGGACTGAGCGGCGGCGGGAGCGGGAGCGGGAGCGGGGCTGGGTACGAGCCGAGGGGGCCGGCGGGAGGGGAGTAATGGGAGGGAGAGAGGGAGGGACACCGGGGCGCCTCAGAGCGGGGCGGCGGGGCCGCGGTGGCCGCGGGCCTCTGAGGGCCTCTGAGGGCAGCCCCGGAGCCCCTCGGCCGGAGCCTGCGGGCACCGCTGAGGGCGGGCTGGAGCCGGGCGGCTCTGCGGCTGTGCTGCTCTAGCACCCTGAGAAACAGGCCAGCCTACAATCGAGGGGTCGCGCACGGCTGCTTCTCTTGCCTGTTGTGCACCCGCTTCCCCAGGAATCAAAACCAAAACAGAGAAAAACCCGGGATATGCATTTCTGAAATCCACCTCTGGGCCACGGTTCTCCGTCTCTGAGGGTTTTGGTTGGTACTTCTGCTTTCGGTATTTTTTTTTTTTTTCTTTTCTTTTTACCCTTAGTTCAGAACGAGATGTGAGAGTGAAACTGGAAGGGAGCACCTCAATCACTGAGGGAAAATCCCTGTCTTAAATTTTGAGAGTGAAATGAAAAATGCGACTGTTGTGACTAAAAGAGAGGATTGAAGAGACTTCTTTGAAAGGAAGAGAAAATAAAAAACCGCGCTTTTTTGTCTTGGTAGGGATTTTTGTTTTGGGGCCTGTTTGTTTTTTTTACTTTTAGTGTTCTGGGGTATTTTTAAGCATTTAAGTTACTGAAGTAACAGTTGTATTTGAGCAGAGGGGTGGTCAGTGCAGTTTTTATTGCACAAATAGAGTATTGTAAGAAGCAGTCTTAATCTTGTCATGATCTGTACTTAAGAGACTTTCTGATGCTGTTTGCAGAAAGACAGAAAAGTTTTGATTTTTTTGTTATTACAGCTGCAACTTGTGCAGTGTGTAACTCACCTTTCTGTAGGTGAGCTTTGAAAGAACAGAGAATTGGCAGTGATGTGAGCTCCAAATGTCACTGAGCTCCGGTATTGTTACAGTGCCACGATTCGAGGACCAATATCCATTGGTAAGATAACATTTCCCCGAAGGTGCAGCAGAGCCTTTCCCAGGAGTCATGCCTGTGTTCTTAGTCCAAATGCAGCTTGTCCAGAGTCTGGCCTGAGGAATTTGTGTTGACCAAGTCAGCCTGACTTCATCTGGAGTGTAGAAAAACATGTTATTTTGTTTCTGGTGTACAGAGCTGCCTGCTGGATGGAAAGAGGAGACCGCGACTGCAGCACTGGTTCCTTTTCAAGCAGCTGATGGCATGTGCTGCTGGGCTGGCTGAAGCAGGCAGTCCCATGGAGTCAGGGTGGGGCAGGAGAGCTCTTGGATATGCTCAGCTGACTGGATTTATTTAGGACTAGACAGGGCAAGGACAGTATGCTGAAAGGAGCAGTGCTGCTGGGGATGACAACCCCTAGCTGCGTCTTTCCCATCAATTCCTGGTCCTGTTGCTGTGGGATTTTTGCTGTTGATTTGGACAGGAGTGGGCCAGCTCTCCACATCCTTGCTGTAGGCCTTAGCTATTTGAAAAGCACGACCACAGTGCTGTCTCTGATGGCCTTGGCTGCCCTCTCTTATCGCACTGGATGTTCTGTTGCTCTGCTTTGTGTACACTTTATCTGGGGAGGAAGAATACAAGTACCAGGCTGTAGCGAGCAGCCTGGCTGAGGGGTGAGTTTGATTCTGCTTTGCCCTTTGAAACCTTGTGACTGCAGTTCTGTTACAAGTGGCCAACTCCTCTCCTTATCAGCGGCTGCTGTTGTGTGATAGTGGTGGCTTCCAGCGAAAAATAATGGAGCCTGTTTGCTCTTTTCATACGAAGTTGTTTTTCTAATCTCTCACAGCTTTATACTTGAGCTCTTTTCAGTGTGACAGGCAGATGGAATTCTTTGTCCCAGAAGAGCTACTACGAGGCTGTGATGGTTCACAGTTGATAATGTTATTCTGCCTGTGGTCTGTGAGGCTCTTCTCTACTTTTTCCCAGCTTTTTAAAAAATCATGTAGAAATTTTTCTGCATTGGCAAACGTGACCCTACCTGGCCTCGCCTCCACTGAGATGTAGTGGTGTTACAGAGGAAGAGAGCAGAGCAAAATTGTTCAGAGAAAATCCTTCTCTTAACAATTCACAGAAGTAAGTGGCTGGAAGGAAGAGAGGGCACTTCCAGAGATAAGTTTGGAATGTGAAGGTTGTTTGCTGGAGCCTTTACTTAGAAGTAGGATTTTTTGGCCCAGGTTTTGCCATCTTGGCACGAAGATGCTCCTTCCAGGTGTGTTTATTTACTGTGGTGCCTCTCGTGCAGCACAGCATAGGGCAGTCACGAAAGGAAGTCCCAGCTCAGGGAGTATCTGTCAGAAAGGATGAATCAAAGGGAAGGTTTCTTGGCTGAGAGTGGGATGATTCCCTTGCCCCCTAGAGAACCTGGGAAGAGTCTCAGCCTCTGAAGAGGAAGAAGAGCCTGTGGCTGACAGTCTCAAGCAGTTTGTGGAGAAGATTCTGCTGAACTGTAAAAGCTCAGCAGATGACACAGGGCTGTGCTGATGCTTTCCAGCTTGTGACTCACCCAGAACCTCCAAGGGAAAATACCTTCTGAGCCCTGCCGTGGGGGCTGTCAGTTTTCACCAGGAAAGTCAGGGCTGGAGTCAAACAGGGAGAATTTTTTTGGAGATAAATCTTGGAATAGCTATAACAGACAGAGTGCTCAAGTGCTGTCCGTGGCAATGTGCATCTTTAAGATGTTGGCTGACAGAGATTTATCATTTTTGACTCTAGGAGTTGTCTGTGATCTCTCTTGGGGATTGTCAGGAGAGGTGATTGGACCCTGTGTTTCTATTGAGCTTGTAGCTACTGAAATACCTTAACAGTCAGGGTTCTACTTTAGGGTGGGAAGAGATTTGCAAAAAAGAGAATCATTCTGGTGTCTTGCAGAGGATTAGGAGAAGAATGCTGAATCTTGGTTTTTGCCAGTGTTGGGTTTGAAAGGTAAAGACTGCACACTCCCTTTAGGTGGGTGTATGTGAGGCTCTGCCTGCTGGGAGACTTGATGGTTGGTAACAGCAACGGGTTTTTGGGAGGGGCCTTCATCTTTTCTTTGCAGTAGTTGAAATCAAATAATTGATTGTCACTTCTTGATCTTGGGACCATGAATGAGTGTCCTGGTAAAGTAGGGGTTTTGTCTCCATCTGATGATGCCATGTACTGCTGCTGAGCCTTGATTTCTTCTAGGAATCTGCCAAAGCTCAAAGAGTCACAAAATTTAATCCCACATAGCACCATTTAGAGGTGCTTGTTAGTCTGATATCACAGTGTGGTTTTGTACTGACCACCCTAATGGCTGTGTGCAGACTTAGGGCAGGTGGCATTTCATTGTGTAATACAGTGTATGACATGGTGATCATTGTTTGTACCAAGCAGGAAGCAGTTGTGCAGGGGCTTAATGTCAAGGATATGTTTTTTTCAGCTGTGACTCACAACTGATTTAATATTGCTTTTTTTTCCTCTGCTGTGGTTGTCTTGCTGTGTTTGACCTGGCCAGAAGGAAGACAGGATGTTCCAGTCCATGATGTCTGTGATGACATTCTCTGTGTCTGACAACCTCACACATTCGACTGCCCTGGTGCCAGCAGTGGAAAATGTGACGACTCGCTCGCCGATGACAACGCAGGTGATCAACGACACGAACATCACAGTGCCTCACAAGTGCCTGTTGTTGCTCTATGAAGACATTGGGAAGTCCAGGTGAGTTGGAGGAAATGGGACCACAGTCTGACCCTGCACCAAGGGAAAGAGCTTTGTTTCTCAGTTTGGTTGAGAAGGGACTGGGGCTGGTGCCTTCCCTTCTAGAGGCTGAAGATCAGGGATAAAACCTGTTTTATTTAATTTTTGCAGAGTCCGCTACTGGGATCTTCTGCTCCTGGTGCCCAATGTGCTTTTCTTTATGTTTCTTCTCTGGAAGCTGCCTTCTGCCAGGGCCAAAATCCGGGTCACTTCCAGCCCAATCTTCACTACATTCTACATACTAGTGAGTACCACTCTGTGCCTTTGAACTGATGAGTGTTATTTTTATTACCACTCATGAACAGTATCACTGAATGTGTGGAAAGAGCCTAGACCAGCTCCTGCAGGGATAAAATCTGCTTTCTGTTGAAGGTATGCTACAAGAAGTAGACATTTTTTTCCCTGTTTGAATTCAGCTTTTAATAGGTTCTGGGGCCAGATCTGTTCTCCTGTGGTGATTTAATTTTTTCTTTTTCCTTTTTTCTTCCTTTGTTGCTTTGATGTCTTGAAATCTAGTATCTTATGCTTTTTTTGCTCCTTACAGTAAGTAGCATGGGACACAAACCCAGCTTTTCATTGAGGTATTGAAAGGAGAATAATTTGTTGGAAGCTGTTGAAAAGCTTGGTTGTCTGCTGGAGAAAATGGTGATGTGACAGGGTTCTGGTTAGTCTGGGAATGTAGAAACCCAACCGTGTTAGTTTCTTTCACATCATGTCAAAGTCGCCCCAACTTGATGATGTTCTTCATAGTTCTTAAGGTGGAAACAATATTCAGTACAGTTGCAGTTCAAAAACATCTGAGATCTTGCTGTTCTCCTCACCAGTCCTGTGATACTGCTTACAGGACATCATAAATGCAGCTAAGGACTTACCTGAATTTGTTTAAAAATACCATTCAGAAGCTTTTTGATACCCTGGCTTGCCTCAGTCTGTAACATGACATAATTGCTCTTCCTCAGTGAGATTAGTACAGGTTGTGGAAGTGAATGTGTGTTTGAATTGGGTTAGATGGATGCCTCTTTCCCTGCTCTGTGTACAGGTACTGGCAGGGCAAGACCCAAGAAGCTCAGAACTAAATCTGACCTAGTAGTCTCACCTGAATCTTTGTTGGGAAGTCCTGTTAGCTCTTTCAGGCCAAGAGTTGGGGTTGTGGGCTTCTGCACTGTTTTGGATAACTGGGTATACACAGAAATGTTTCAACCTTTTAGAAATATTGCCATCCCTTTCCAGTCTGGATTTAAACCTTCCTACATGTTTCCAGTATTGCACATGGTCAGTAGAAGTTTGTGCCAAAGGCTTTGAAAAACAAAACTCGTGATCAACCAAAGGGAGGAAAATGAACTGACTTTATGCTCCAGATGGCAACTTAACCCCACACAGCTGTTCTGTCACTCCCCCTCACTGGAACAGGGGAGAGAATCAGAAGAAGAAAAGTGAGAGAAAAGTTGAGATAAAGACAGTTTAATAAACCAAAGCAAAAGCTGTGCACACAGAGAAAGCAAAGCAAGGCATTCACTTACCACTTTTCAGGGGCAGGCAGGTGTTCAGCTGTTTCCAGGAAAGCAGAGCTCCATCACATGTCATGGTTACTGGGGAAGACAAAACACCATTACTCTGAAAGTGTTTTCCTTCCATCTTCCTGGCTTTATGTGCTGAGCATTATGTCATATGGGATATTCTCTGGGCCAGTTGGGGTCAACTGTCCCAGCTGTCTCCTCTTAACTTCTTGTGCACCTCCAACTTGCTGCTGGAGTGGGGTGAGAGGCAAAAAATGCCTTACATTCTGTGTAAGAGCAGTGCAGCAGTAATGAAAACATTTGTGTTATCAACACAGTTTTCAGCACAAAAATCCCAAGCACAGCCCCATACCAGCTACTGTGAGGGAAATTCACTCTATTCCAGCCAAATCCAGCACACAGTCTTAGAGCAAAATGCTATAACTCAGTTTCATACTCATTTCTTGAATATGTTACTGGGAAATGAGGATGGAAGTGTGTTCTGTGAGGACTTCCTTGAAATTGGCTGTTTGTCACGTCCTAAAGGAATGCTTTCCTGTGGAGTTGGTGATTAATGTGGAGTTAACAGATTGGGAAGAGTCTCTACATGCTTAGAGAGGAAACAAAAAGATGAGTGTTCCTCTCCATGAGTTCTCACAGCTCTAGAAGACCATTATGTTCTTTTTTGTCAATGTTTTGTCATGGAGTTTCCACCCCAGGAGGGATTGTTCTATTCTTCTTTCTTGCCATTGCCATCCCTTCTTCCTCTAAGAAAGAGATACTCATCTGTGGGTCACTTATCTGTCATTTCCATTCTGCAGCCACCTTGGAATCAGCTTGGACTCGGTTCTCTGATAGGTTTAGCTGTCTCCTACCTCCGTCAGTAGTATCAGCCTGATACTCAGAGAATTTTCTTGGAAAAATCCACTTTCTTAGAGTGTAGTCTGCACAGTGGAGTGTAGATACATCCAACTAAGCTCTTAATTGCATAGTATGGCTGTGACAGCACAGGGTAACAGCCTTGCTGAGCTGTCATGCTTCAGTGGTATATGAAATGTGTTGGGGATCTCTGTGTTGCACTGTGCAGCAGGGTAAGATGTTTTAAAGCTGATGGCTGCAGGTGACTTTTCCTCTGCATTCCTGATCATTGTCAGTATGGAGTGAGAGAACTGCAGGTTAAGTTTTGTCACAGTTGTGTAGTGTGGTAGTTGGTGTTGAGTGTTTTCAGTTATCTCATGTGATTGGTTTAGTCAAACATACCAACCATTTGGTTTTATAATTCAGAGTGATATGTCTTCTGTCTGTTTCTCTTTTTCCTCCCCTCACCCAGTGGAATGAAAGGTGGGAAGACTGTAAAGATACTGTTGTAAAGACTGGGTGAAGAACTTTTCAGAGCTTAACTTGACAGCTGAGACAATTGTTCCTTCCTAAATTCTAAGGCACTGCTCCTATCTAACAGGTCTGAGGAATCTTTTTCAGGAAATTAACTCTAGTCTGCCACAGGAAATTCTTTATCAGGCTTGAAAGCTGACCTGAAAATAATATTCTGCAAGGGTTTCTGGTCACTGCTGCATGTGTGCCTTTTGACATGAGCTCACTTTTGCTCTTTTTTTGCAGGTATTTGTGGTGGCTTTAGTTGGCATTGCCCGAGCTGTTGTCTCCATGACTGTGAGTGCCTCTGATGCTGCCATGGTTGCTGACAAGGTAGGTGCAACACTGGTGTTAGAAGCTGTGTTTTGTGTACTTCTGATCACAGCAATCTGCTCTGACTTCCCTCTTAGGTGTGTACAAAAAACCCAGGTTTTTTTGCAGTACTCTTAGCTATGTGTACTATGGAATCCTGTTTTGATAGCTGGATTAAAATCCTCACAACATCCAGGGTGGTAAAACAATGGATTTTTCTAAAATAGACACACAAGTGGTGGCAGCAAAAGTTTCCTGTTACAGGGATAAAATGATTCTCTTTTGCAAGAGATAAACATTCAGATACCTTTAGTGGATAGGCAGGACCTGGCCTTTGTTACTCTTGCAAGTATTCCTTGCAGTGGCTCTCTGAAAATGTTTAGATTTTTCTATTGAATGCAAATAAACCCAACTTCCCTTCTGAGACTGACACCTGAACATCCTTGAAAACCACTCTGAGCACAGGGTGAACCCTTAGCAAACAGGAAATACCTTTTATTTGGTGTTCCTTTGTAGTAATTTGACTTGTAGCAGAATATTACTTAAAACAAAAAGCTCTGCAGTTCTTGAGGTGTTAGAGAAAGAGGAGCCACCTACAGAGTACAGGTCTTTAGGCTTTGTTCTCTGGGATCAGTGTGCTTTCCTTGCTTTTCCCTTTAATGTTGAAGCATTGCAATGACCTGCTGTTGAGTGGCTGGATGTTTGTAGTATTTTTCATTCACTTCTGTCCAACAGATGTAGGTCCAGGACTTGAGTAACGAAGAAGAGGTGGAAAGGTGTTTTTCTTCAGCTCTGGTGTTGCTGCTAAGTGCAGCAACTGGCAAATCATGTAGCAAGACAGATATTCTGACAGTTTTTTTGTAAACATGTCCTATCCTGTCTGTTATGTTTCTTTTGTGTTCTCTCATAAATATGCACACACAGAGTGCATTTGCTGGTATTAGAAGTGTCTTATCCAATGCCTCTTAAAATATTACATATCTTCAAGAGAGAGTACCATTCAGTGTTCAGGTGTAAAGGGTTAATAAGCCAGAATCTGAGTGCTTGTTCTAGGTTTGGCACTGATTTATTGCCTCACCTGCTTTTTTTGTTCTTGTTTCACCAAATATAACATGAGGTTGCGAATGACAGGCTGGAATGGGAGGTGCTTTTTACTTGAATATGCTTTAGATTTAAGGACCAGTGGCTTTGGAAGAGGGCAGAATACAGAGTTTGTTCAGGCATATCTACTGCTTTTAGAACTGGCCTCGTTTAATATTTTACTTTTGAGGTCATCATGGGCTCGTGCTCTTTGGGATCACAACAGCAAGAACACATCTGAGACAAGTGACAGATCCTCAGCTGGGGCAAACCATGGCCACTTGGTCTCTGTGGAGCTGCAATTTGCTCGTTCCCACACAGCTGTTCTGTTCCACAGGCACGAACAGGGCTTGGAACAAGCATGTGATCAGTATCTACCAAGCATGAGAAGGGCTTGTGGAAATGACCAGCCATTCAGAGGCTGCCACCCCCTGGAGTTTTGCTTTATTAACTTCAAACTGCTTCCTGGCTCCATCTAACCATGTTTGTCTGGTCTCTGTTATCCCTCAGATCCTGTGGGAGATCACAAGGTTCTTCCTTCTGGCGATCGAACTGAGTGTGGTGATTCTAGGCCTTGCCTTTGGTATGTGTCACGAGGTTTTTGGGTGCTTTGAATGTTTCCTATTGCCTTTCCTTCCACAGAGGCTGCATTTGTAGGTTTATGGTGATGATGATTCTATAAAGTGAAGAGGCTTTGGAATAAATACAAAGGGCAAATTGTGGAGTTTTAGGCAGAAGTGGCTGAAGGCCTGCCTGATCTATGGCTTCTGTGATTTAAGGGTTTGTATGTCCCTAGTTTGTCCTGCACTCATATGATGGAGTGTACAGCTTAGGTTTGATTTTTTTATGCCAAGATCAACAGTCTGATCTTTGCTTGAACCCCATTTTATTTAAGATGGTCCCTTTGGGGGCCCTTCTGTCCTCTTCATCCTATCCTTAATTGGTTTGATCCATCCTGGCTGCATTCAAAGGCTTTATCTGTACCTGTAGTTGTAATTCTACTTTTTTCAGTTATGCAAGTGAAAATGTCTCTCCCTGTGGGTCAGAGGTAGAGGACAGGGTGGGTGTCACTGTTGCATGTGTCAGTGGGACATGTGAGCAGTATCTTTTTCATCTTTTGAAGGCCACAGAATAATTTAGATTGGAAGGAGCTTCTGGAAATTGCCTGATTTCTCTACCCCAGCCTCCCATCAACTCTTCTCCCTAAGAAGCAGCTTTATAACATTTCAGTGTACATGATGCTGGAGTCATTCTTTTTTCTTTCCTGTAACCCCATCAGAAGGACTTAGTTGTTCTCTCTATATTAGTGTGGACAGGAGGAAAGCAAGTTAAAATCTGTTGCTTTGTAAGTAGGATTTTGGCTGTGAAAGGCTCAACTCTCCAAACAGGGTTTAGTGAGCTTTACCTTCCCTTGAAGGCCTCTGGAAATACAAGTGTTTTCCTTTATTTGTTTTGGAAAGAACTGATTTTAACCAGTGCTGGGATTACATCCTGAGTCACTTCTGTACCCCATAATTCCAGGTCACCTGGAGAGCAAGTCGAGCGTGAAACGTGTGCTGGCAATCACCACTGTACTGTCCCTGGCATACTCTGTCACCCAGGTGAGTACATTGAAGCAGAAGAATTTGCAAAAGAAGGAACTCAGCTTGAAGTTAAGCAGTTAAGTGTGTGACTCCTCTCTGAAAGTGGCAGCTTTGCTCTTTATCTGAGGTTTTGGGGTTTGGAGGAAGACTCAATGCTTGTGGCAGTGTATAAGCAGATAGTATCTGCTTGTCTTCTTTACTGCACAGGTAGCTCAGATAAGGTCAAGAAATAAGAAATGGATTGCCTTGTTTAGTGAATCTTGGAACATGAGTGAGGTTTTCCACACCTGAGCCACAAGTTCTGGATCTGGCCTCAAGGGCCATGAAAACCATGTGCTTGCCAGATAAGGGCACTGCAGTACCCTTGTCTGCTGAGTCTTTGAGAGCTGAGAGCTCTTGCTTCTCTTCAGACTAGCAGCTGGCTTGCTGGCTCAGTTTATTAGGCGTGTCTTCATGTCCCTGAACAATGCAATCTGTGTCTGGGTTTATTCTCCTCCTCAGCATGTCAGTGGTCACTCCATGTCTCTATACTCAGGGCAGCGCCAGAATAACACATAGAGTTTTGTTCTGGGACCAGGCTCTTGGCTGCAGAGGCAGTGAGCTGATCATTACCACATGATAAAGCTAGAGGAGCCTCATAAAATATCAAGTGTTGGAGCTATATCTGGGTTCAGTAGTGCTTACAAGCACTTTTCTCTCCACTGTCTGTATGGGTAGCTCCTAAACAACAGTCCTTTCCCTAACTGACTATAGTCTGGATGTTTCAGCTGAAGGTCTGCTTTAAAGATGGAAATGGAGCTCTTGATCAGACAGAAAAGTGCTTGCATCCCCTGTCCACCTCAGTCTCTCTTCTGGAATGTCATTGATGCCAGTTTTGTTCAGGTGCAGATTCCTGCCACTCTTTCTCCTCGCTTCTTATCTTCAGTTTCTTCCTCTTCTGTATGAGTGTAACTTGGTCTAAGCAGGGCAGGGCTTGGGGGGGCTGGGGGGGAGGAGCAGACCAGCTGTTTTCTGAACTTCTTTAAACGTAGTGTCCCTTGTCCAAATATACATTTCAGTGAGGATACTGCCTGTAACAGGATCACATTGCTGCCACTTCTTTCCTAGGGCACCCTGGAAATCCTGTACCCTGATTCCCACCTCTCAGCAGAAGACTTCAATATCTATGGCCATGGAGGGAGACACTTTTGGCTTGCCAGCTCCTGTTTCTTCTTCCTGGTAAATATTGGGAATGTGTTACACATTCTGATAGTTTCTTTGTATTTTCTAAATGGAGAAAGGAGGATGATTTGGGTACAAAAATGCCCTAATCCCCCTGCTGCCTTCTACAGCATGGCATTGATGCCTCTCATGTGGTGGAGAAGCTGAAGCAGTAAAGGTGCAGTGGGAATGGTGTAAGCTGAGGCAGCTGTATTCCAGCTGAACTCAGATGTTTTTCCCTCCCTTGTTTCTCAGCTGCTTTCTGCTGATGGGGGTGAGTTGTGGGGCCTTCATGTCTGTATTGTGTTTAATGTTAAGGGTTTGTGCCTCTACCCTGAGACATGTAGGGAGTGCATGATACCACACACCATCCCTGCAAAGATTGTTGAGTTCACTTGCCAAGCAGCATTGGAACTGTTGGTTCTTTGTCTCAACAGGTCTATTCCTTGGTGGTGATTCTTCCAAAAACTCCTCTGAAAGACCGGATTTCTTTGCCCTGTAAGTAACTGTAGTGTCTTCCATAGTACAGATGGGTACAGCATCAGGATAAAGCATGGATGGGAGTAAAAGGTTCCTGTATGTGTTTGTGCTGCAGATGCATTCTATGTCTCAGGGTTCAGATAACATGGCAAAGGACTGATAACTTACCCCTAGAAAAATTAGTGTGTTGTGTCTTTTGGAGAGCAGAGTAAGAGCAGTTACACTGCTACTTTAGTAGCTGAACAATTATATTAAGAAAACAAGAACTACTGCTCTTGTATATGTATATATCTAGTTAATGACACAGGTATAATGTAAATTTGTAGTCTTCTGTGAGCCTTAAGGAATGGCTGCTTAATAACAGCTTCCTTTGAAATGCACACATGATGTTAAAGTGTGCATGCTCATCATTGCCTGGGAAGGGAAGGCTAAGTGGGAGCTGCTCAGCAATTTTTATCTGGGCTTTTACTTTATCAAGTGCTTCTGTTTGGTTGGTTTTTGTTGTTTTTGCAGCATGTCTGCAGCTCTTGAATAGAGAAGCTGTTATTAAGGTGTTTGCACTGAGCTCTTCTCTCTCTAAGCTGGTGTTGAGATCTGTGTGTGGGTACCCTGAGGGAGGGGATATGTGTGTCACATGTCCCAGGTCCTGGGCCTGATCTGCCTGGTGTCCAGCATACCCTGCTGCTCCTGTTGGGGTCTCCTGAGCAGCCTTATTAGTGCTGTACATGGGAAGGGCACAGCTTCAGGTTCAGCTGGGTTGTCTTTTACTTGCATTCAGTTGTGTGACTGACACTGGTTTCAGATGCTTGCCAATTAAATCTTTGCATGTGTTGCTGTAACCTTGCTTTCAAAACCCATCTTGTGTGTGTATACACACATACAGGAGGATATAGTTTAGTCCTTTATACCACCATCAATCAGGCCAGCATGGGACAGGAAAATGCAGTCTTAGTTCTTCAGCAGTTCTTAAAGAGACAAGGTGGTGAGAAGCTTCTGTTGGATTTGGCATCTCCATCAAACAGATTTCCATTGGCCTGGTGTTTGAGGTTGAGCTTCATGTGTGTCCATGTCTTTCCCACAGCCAGGAAGAGTTTTTATGTTTATGCTGGCATTCTGGCACTGCTGAACCTGGTGCAGGGCCTGGGCAGTGCCCTCCTCTGTGTGGATATCATAGAAGGACTGTGGTATGTACACTGGGGGAGGAGGTCTGAGCCCTGGATCTTGTGTTGTATTTGAGTGTCCTTCAACACTGCCTCTCCCAGGAAAACAAACCTATGCTGTGTTCCTAAGAAGGAATAAACCTGTTGGTTCTGTTTTGTGCCAAAAGACTTCTAAGTAATCAGGAAACTCCCAGTGGAAAGGTTGTGGAGCTGCATGTGCTGCAGTGACCTTGAGGTGGTGAGTGAGAGTAGTAGTATGAATCCACTGATGTCTAGCTGTTAGTAGGTAATAAGAGAGCAAATAGTCTGTTTGCTAGAACTGTGGAGACAACCTTATATCTGGAGTCTCGTTCTGCAGGGATCAGTGTCACATCTGTGAGTCAAAATTGGGAGCACTGAGACTCTGCTCTTGGTCAGACCTTGGGTTTTGGCGTGGTTCCCCTGAGTGTCTAGAAGCAGTGACACATGGTGATGACAATGGCTGTTACTTTGCATCAGTTTAAATTTGTTTTGCATGATATTTCTTGATCTCTGGACACTTTGGAGGGAAATTGGATCATTTGGGATTTGGATCATCATATGTGAGTGGTGTTACCCAGCTGTATTGTGCTTGAGTGCTAAATCCCTTCATGTTCCTTTTGCTGTTGACAGCTGTGTTGATGCTACCACGTTCCTTTACTTCAGCTTCTTTGCACCTCTCATCTATGTGGCATTCCTGAAAGGTTTCTTTGGGTGAGTAGCCAGGAACAGGAGTTTAGATGGGTATATATTGTCATTAAAGTGTTTTGCACTCAGGTTTGCTCAAATCTCTACAATAAAGACATCAACTAGAATGCTGGTTAGAGAACCAGTCTTAATTTCTGCCCTTGAAGAATTTCTGGTGTGATCTGGAGCTGCTCACTTCTGTGCCGGGCTCCTTTGTATGCAGAGCAGAGCTGATGGCTGTATTCCTGTCCCACGTTTCAGAGGATCCCTTCTTCAGCATCAGCATCCTGTATAGTACAAAGTTTTTCTGCTGAAGTTGATAGCTGAGTGCTTAATGAGGAATTGAGTCCTGGGAGCTTAAAAGGTCTTCTGTGTAGGGTAAATTTGTGGGGTAAATTCTGTTTGGGGGTAAATTTGTAGAAAGGATGTAGGGATTTAGTAACTCTTGGGCCGAGGACTCTGCCATGGGCTCCAAAATCCCCGGTGAAAAGCCCTGGGAAGGGCGGTTCTCGGGCCGGAGTCGCCGCCGTGTGGCCACTCACAGGAAATGCACCTTGGTGGGAAAACTTAAGTGGTTTAGTGTAGGCTTTAGTGTTTGTCGGTCATTAGCAAGAAAACAGCAGGCTTTAAAATAACTAAGACGATAAAGTGCTTTTAAAATATCAATGTAACTTTGTATCTCTTTGAAATGAGAAGGGAGCACTGTCTGGAGTTAAAGATGAAAACTGCTGATCCACAAGTATTTGTATTTTGGTTTTCATGATGTCATAGATGGAACTTGGAGTGTACTCCTGTTCTGATTCATTTTGGTGTCAGGAGCCCGGCTGCTGTGGAGTTCAGTAGTGTTTGGGTGCTGTTGCCCTCAGTAATTCCAAACTCCTGAAGATGAGAACACTTTTCCCACAGTAGAGTCAGGATTCTGCCATTTGTATTCCTCTTAAGTGACTTCATCCAAAGCTTCATTTAGCAGTACTTTATGGCAGTTACTCTGCCACAAAGTTCTAGACCAAAAGCTCGTTTAAAGAGTGTTAAGGTCTGAATGCTTAATTTCTTAACAGTGATGAGTTTCAGTTAAGGATAGGTGGCTGTGATACCACATTAGTTAAACATGCATTTTAAATCTTTCATCTCTCCAGGTCTGAACCAAAGATCCTTTTCTCCTACAAATGTCAGGTGGATGAACCTGAGGATGTGGATGTGCACCTACCCCACCCTTACGCTGTTGCCAAGAAGGAGGGGATGGATTCTGGGTTCTACTCAAGCACTCAGATTGACACCACAGCCTACCTGGACGATGTGGCCTCTATGCCATACCACGTGGGCAGCATCAACAGCATAGACAGTGACCGCTGGAAATCCATCAATGCCTGAGGCAGGGCGCCTGAATCACATGATGCTTCATTCCTTTCCTTCCAAACCCCCTGATACCACAGCTGTTAGGATGTCCACTGGAAATCTGTCCTTGGCTACCTGCTATGGCTTTCTTCTTGTCCTTAGGATTTTCAAAACCTATCGTGGAACTAAGTTGGCAGCCCAAACCCTTTTGGAAAGAACACTTTCTGTTTCTACTTGAGAACAATGTAGAGCAGTTTTGTTCATAAACCTTTAAACACTGAACTTTCCTGATATTCCACGTTCCAGATGTGAATGTGACCCAGAAGATAGCCCTGGCTGGCACCTCTTCCTTTTCAGTGACTGAAAGCACTTGTCTGCCACTTAGGGGAATGGTGTTCAGGGATGGGGGTGATTTGACTGATTTGACTGCTGTGTTGTACATATATAGAAAGATTTTGGTGGTTGAAACCAAAGGTGGTCTTCCTGGGCTTTTTCAAGCATTATGGCTGCCTGCATCTTGCCATAATGCAACAGCACAGGTGGTGATATTGTCTGATGAGGGAAGCTGGTCACTGGGGCTCATCCCTGGTTTCAACCTAACACTGATGAAAAATGTGGATTGGAGTTGCTAGTGTTTAAAAGGAATGTTCTCAGTGTGTGGGGAACAAGAGGTATGAAGAGGAATGAACTGTTCTCTGTGCCCAGGGAACATTTGGGGAGGGCTGGTAGCTCACAGCATGGATGTGAAGTGACTGAACAGTAGGGAGACAGAAGCACAGACAGTGCTCCTGTCTAGCTGAGCTGAAGGAGCTGTGAACCAGTCTGTGGAGACTGTAGTGCTGTGCATTTGAGCTCACAGGAAAATCTAAGTACCAACACTGAATCAGGGCTGAGTTTCAAGAGTAAAACCTGTGAGGGAGGTGTGTTTTCCATCTGCACCCTGCCTCATGGCTTTGGCAGGGGCTCGGAGAGTGCTGTGAAGGAGGAAGGTGACTCTGCAGATGAAGGCTCCAGAGACATTCAGGTGCTTGAGGCAGAGCAGAAGCCTATGATGAGTCCAAGCTGTCAGAGTTTAGTGACTGGAAACTCAAACACCTTAGGTGTGCTAGAATCAGGCTGGCTGGTGTGCTGCAGTGGGAGAAGAGTGGGAGGTGGATGTGTATCTGTGGCAGTGCCCTTCTCTTACATTGCAGTTCAGATCCCCAGACTGCTGCTGCTCTGAGTAAGTTTTATGGCTCAATATGTTGAAAATACTTATGTGCATGTGGGGGGCAGTTCTTTTAAAGATTTTCTGGAACTTATTAACCTCTTTTGTGCTGGAAGAGGGACTACTGTTGTCTGAGCTGTCTGGCATGCAGTTTCAAGACATGGTGTTCCAATCCAGTGACTGATATAAAGGCTGCATCAGTCTGGTTTCTGGGATATCCTGTGATTTCCAAGGATGAAGATGTGTATCCCTCTAGATTTGGGGGTGCTTTCCTACCTGAGTCCTCCAGGTAGGTGGAGATCTGCTATAAGCAGCTTTCCCCTAGGGATGGTAGAGAGAGGGAATTTGCAATGTTTGGGGACTGTGTGAATCTCTTGCCCCAACTTACTGCTCTTCCTGAGGAATCCTGAAGTAAGAGTTAGCAGGGTTCAGTGTGGAGGTGTTGGTTTGGATCTTTAGCAGGTAGAGGAAGGTGTTCCCAGCACAGGGAAAGAAAACATGGGTAAGAACATGGAGTTCATATTGGTTGCCAAAACTATGCAAGCCTTTGCTTATCTTTTTTTTTGTTAATGAGCAATGCAGCTTCTCTGTCTGCCTGGGGACTTTGCCCTGCAGGCCTCTAAGTAGCACTGGCACCTTGAAAACAAACAATGCCCCCCTCCCCCCTTTTTTTTTTTTCTAAATTTATTTTATTTACTTTGGGGAAAAAAGACTTCCATCTGTCTGTGTGCTAGAGCTCAGTAGTTCCTTGTAGGTCACAGCTTTCCACATTTCTGCTTCATGCAATGACAGCAAGGGCTGGACAAGCAGCTGGCCAGGTCAGCCCTTGGCACATTAGGGAAGTGTTCCTTGCTCCTGTGTCACTGCTGTCAGTCAGCCTGAGCCTTGCTGGACTGCTGGCTGTGACAGGGCTGGCTGATGTGAGGCCTGAGTTGCTGTGCTGCTGCTCCTCATGCTGCTTACAGCACTGCCCAGCTGTTGGTTAGAAAGGGTGGAGGAACCTGCAGAGCTTCCCTGGGCCTTAGAGTCAGGAAAGATGAAGATTTCAAAGTAGTTGAGGACTAAAGGAGCAACTGCTTTTCCATCTCAAGGAGTATTTGCTGACTTTCAGCACCCTGACTGAAAGGATTTACCTGCCCTCCGTGGTGATGTGAAGAGCCTGTTGTGAATTTGCCTTTTTTGTTATCTGAATTCAGTGCTAAAGGATCACCTGTGCACGTTGTCACACATCCATCCAGTCCTTTGCTGGCAGGACTCCAGTATTTCTGGAATGTCCCATGTTCTGCTGCTGAGGAGCTTCTGCACTAGGTCATGGACTGACCTTTCTCTGTTGTGTATTTATGTATATATAATGCTTTGGGCCATCTTTAAAGTGGTTCTTGAGACAAGTGTGTTATGTGTGGGAGGTGGTAAAAAGAGAGAAAATATAGAATAAATGTATATTTTTTTGTAAAATAAATAAAATTAAGTTTGGCATAAATGGCCATGCTCTATTTCTCAAATGAGACATATTGGGGAGGAAAAATGACTGGAAGATTTTAAAAAAAAAGTTTGCAGGGAGGCATGGGTGCAGGTGTGGTGTGGTTTTGTTTGCCTTTGCCCACTCTCCCCCCTGAATCTTTGCAGGTGTGGCTGGAGTGTACCCCTGGAAAGGGCCTAGGGAAGGATGGCAGGAATAATCACAGTAATGCAGAGACTTCTGGAGGAGTAATTACATGGCTGAGAACTTGCCAGCCTGGAAGAGCAATGGAGCAGGCCTGTGAAACCCTTAGAGAGGGCAGAAGAAGTGAATAAGGAATATCTGTTCACGGACCATTTCAGTACACAAATTGAGTGCTGTCAGTGAAGTGAGCAGGTGGCAGATGAGAAGAAAGCAGGAGGCAGGTGAGTGTGCTCTGGGAGGAAGCTCCAGTCCCCCTGTGCTCTTGCCTGGCTGGGAGCAGCGTTTCAGTGCCCTTGTCTTGGGAACTCCAGCATTGGGCCAAGTATCCAGCTTACAAGGTACTGCACAATTAACAAAAACAAGGTACTTACAAGGTACTGCACCATTAACAAAAACATTCCCTGCTTCCAGGCACGCTCTCTAAAAGGGGCCTGGATATCCAGGGGAAGGGTTGGGGGTGCACAGAGCCCCAGATACTCCCTGAATGCTGGCCCAAGTCCTACTCTGAGACAAAACTCTGGTCGCCACATGAACTGGAGCGAGGAACAGGCATGGAGCAGTTCCAGCGCCTCCCTGTGCTGTGAGGAGCAGTGTGCTGAGTAGATTAGTTGCACGTTTGATACCAACCAGCCCGAATTTCTGGGGATGCACAAAGCTTGTTTGGAAGAGATTCTCCAGAGCTGTTATTTCTTGCTCTAGCTGCCTCTGTGTTGCATTCCGTCCTTCCTTTGGTTTAAGCTGCGGATCAGCCCTGCCTGGGCACCGTGTGAGCCGTGACCTCTGCGGGAGCCGCCGTGCGTGTCCGGGCCGGTGACAGCAGGGGCTGCCTGGAGCCGTTATCCTCCCTCAGCCCGGGGGAAGCCCCCGTGCGCGGGGCCTGTAGCAGCAGAAGTTGCACGGGCCGTTTGACGCCGCGACCGCTGCGGGCGCTGCGGAGGGCGGGTACCCCGGCACGGCCGCGGGAGCGCCGCGCACAGACTACAGCCCCCAGCGTGCACC
>VZRX01020980.1:76548-163871 GCA_013398075.1 Notiomystis cincta | reverse complement strand
GGGCACCCTCAGAACATTTGCAATGACACCAAGCTTTTTGGAGCAGCTTTTCCACACGCTGGAGGGAGGGGCTGCCATCCAGAGGGGCCTGGGCAGGCTGGAGAGGTGGGCACATGTGAACCTCATGAACTTCAACATGGCTGAGTACCAGGTCCTGCACCTGGGTCAGGGCAACCCCAAGCACAAATCCAGGCTGGGCAGAGAACGGACTCAGAGCAGCCCTGGAAAAGACTTCAGGGTGTTGGTTGACAAGAATCTCAACATGCAGTGATCCAGCAATGTGCAGCTGTGGCCCAGAAAACCAACTATGCCCTGGGCTGCACCAAAAGTAATGTGGGCAAAGGCTGAGTGAGGTGATTCTGCCTCTGGATTCTGTTCTCATGAGACCCCACCTGGAGAGCTGCATCCAGCTCTGAGACCCCCAACATAGGATGGAGATGGACCTGTTGAAGTGAGTCCAGAGGAGACCATGAAGATGATCAGAGGATGGGAGCTACTCTCCTATGGAGATAGGCTGGCAGAGTTGGAGCTTTTCAGCCTGGAGAAGAGGAGGCTCTGGGGAGACCTTATAGCACCTCCCAGAACTTAAAGGCAGCCTACAGAAAAGCTGGAGAGGGACTTTTGACAAGGGCGTGTAGTGACAGGTAAAGGTGCCATGGATTTAAATTGAAAGAGGGTAGGTTTAGATTAGATTTAGATTATTAGATTTATTAGAAATAAATTCTTTAGTGTGAGGGAGGTAAGGCCCAGAGAAGCTGTGGATGCCTCATCCCTGGAGGTGTTCAAGGCCAGGCTGGATGGGGCTTTGAGTAGCTGGTCCAGTGGAAGGTGTCCCTGCCCATGACAGGGGGTTGGGACTTTAATGTCTCTTCTACCCCAAAGCAGTCTATGATTCTATGATTTCAAAGGCAATTATACAGTACTGAAAAGAAGAGCTGGCAAAATGCTATAGAAATAACTATCTCACAGTATGTCAAGTATTAACAACTGCAGCCACACTGCAGTTTGGATTCTGTCTCATGTCACTGTAGACTAAAAGTATTCTAGGTTTTACTTGTGTAACAGGGAGGTTTTTATAAAATATATACAGGGTACCTATTTTCCTCCTAATCATTTTTTCAGTTGTATTACATAGATGTCTATTAGCTACTATGTTAAAATTATTAAATTAGTCATAATTGTGTATTAGCAACTAGGCCATTTCTATAACTCATAATTCATAAGGCTGTTCCTAAATGTGTATAAGTCTACACACTTTGTCATGTTCTGTTTCAAATACCATATTTTACAGTCTATGATGCTTTTCCTTAGCATTTTATGTCCTTCTGCAAATAATACATACAGTACAAACATTCAGCAGAAAACACCAGACTTGCCTATTTTGTTTGCACAGCAAAGGAAGACGAAATATCCTAAGTTTTTATTCAGCATAATGTTTATTTCCACTGGCACAAAGGGGTTTTTACATTCATTTCTCTGACAATTTTAAAGAAAACCTTACAGCCTGCATTAGTAACATAATACTCTATGCAATTTCAAAAGAGCACATAAAAGGGCCTTTGTGAAAGGGTCTTGTTATTCTAGTACAATTCTGTAATGGTAGAACAAAAATACTTTGTGTGCTTCAACACAATGCTACAGACTCCCAAATATGCTCTTTGAAATAATGGCAAAATACCTGCTGCTGGAGGAGGTTAAATCACTCTGTGAGCCTCAAATGCTCCAAAACATCTTAATCACTAAAATTTAATTGGCTAAATAAGCAAATAATTAAAAATGGAAGCCTCCCTCCTGCTCTCCTTTCCCATCTCACTCTTCCCAAAATAAATGGAAAAAATCAACTAAGGAAAAATTCTAGCTAAAAATGAACAGGATATTTTATAGTGCTAAGTGGTGTTTATGGCAAGATAAACTGAAAAGTCAGAAAGAATAATGAAAGAAAGCATCTTTGAAATGAAATTAGATAAAACCTGATGAACAAGATAAAGGTAAGCTCACTACACAAGTTACTGAATTCTTCATCAGTATATTTTATTAACCTCCATTTAGCCTCTGGAAATATGTATATTATCCATACCATTCAGTAACATAAGTAGTATTTCTTTTCTCACAAATTGTTAAAGAGCTTCAACCACTTTAAACATGGCATCAAGGTGAATTATATATCAAGTGAATTGCTCTCATCTAGTCAGTTCTTTCTTGTTATTTTAAGTTATATTTTACATTTTCAAAATACATCTATATCAAGCCATAGGTTCCTCCTGCTAGTGGTTTCCATCCACCACCCAGTGAACCTTACATTTACAGCAGAATGCCAACATTCTGGTACACAGCTCTGTTTGCAACAGACTTCAGAAAACTACTCATATGTCAAAAACAGAATCCACAGTGAAGGAATTTCACTGAATAAAAAGACCCCACCACATTGGCAGATTGTATTTACATCATACCTGCACTGGTGGCCTAATTTTGAGGGCTTGTCTTTTTACCATAACTCTGGTTGAGCAAAGCTGTTGATTTCAAAATCCGTCTGTGCAAATAACAGCAAAGTCCACAGATCCTGGGACCTTTCATTCAACCTGCATGGCAACTCTCTTCTTTAATGCATTTCACTTTCACCTTAATCTGAACATTTACTGAACTTCCCTGTTCAGGCCTTTGCAGCATTAGATGAATCTGAGGATAGCCTAAAGCCTTTCCTCAGATTTATACTGAATCTCTAACTGCATTATATTTAAAAATAGCCACATTAATATTTTTTCATTTTATTCTAAATCAATGTATCTCTTAAAGAAAATCACACTTGTGCTTAAATATATATAAAAAAAGACCTTCTTCCTGTTGAACATCTTATCCATAAATATCCTTTTAAACTAATAGCTGTCTGGTCTATGATTGAAGGCTCATAACCCTTCTTTTTCACTCATGACCAAGTTGCCTTTTATGTGCTTTATCCAGTGCTATTGCACAGCAATGGAAAAGCTGTTTAATATTATTGTTGCAAGATCAGAGCTCAGACCTCTAGAATAAATTTTCTTCTTATATATGGAGGGAATGAAAGAGGAAAAGAACAGGCAGTGTTAAAGACCAAATTACAATTCAGCAAGCTTTTATTTCAAATCAAAAGAACAAATGAAATTTCACATCCCAGTTCACCAGAGTTTAAATTGGTTTGCTAATGTGGATTCCCACATTTACAGGCAGATTTTCTAAAGCTAGATTTCGACCTTCAAAAACAGCTATATATATGTGATTTATAAAATACTGAAATCTTATATAAAGGAGATTCTGATCAGTAAAAAATCTGGCACAGCAGTACAGTGAAGACCCTAAGTGAGTAACATTTATTCAAGCAGCATCCAAGAGCTTCAACTAGGAATGGGGTAGATATCACCTTACCAGCTATCCCTGTAAGATAGTAAAAAAAAATCTGATTTCTATTATTTTTGGAATATGTTGAATTCTCCCCATATATGGAAACCTAAAGAAATCAGTTTCACTGCCTGTTTTCAAGCAAAGAGAGTCCTACCCTAATATCAATTTTATGCCATTTATTTTTAACTTCAGAAGGAAGTATGAGCACTCTCTAAAAGGCAACATCTTTAGTCAGAGCACAGTTAACTGAAATTATAAACAGGTGATGATAATTATCAATTATCTTCAGTAAAGCATTGTCTGGGGTATTCATATTACAGATCCCAATTCCCCTTGATTGCACACTGCTAGGAAATTACATGGGTTTTTTTCATTCTTTTTTAGCAACACAATTTTATCTTTGATGGGATGGTGAAGGATCCTCAAATCTTAAGTAAGCAAGACCAGATTTTTACAAGTACCATGAAAGACAGACTTTCATGAATGTTTAAATGTATTATTAGTTGCAATCCCTTTCCCTTTTTAATTGAACCTGAAGACTTCTGAAAAATTGGCTATTTTATGATAAGAATTCAGTACTTATTATTTTACAAAATAGAAGGTGCTGGTTTGGTGATTTTGGTTTTCTGTTGAGTTTGATCAGAGTTTATAAACATTTTCTCTTGATAATTTCACTTTGTATAACTTTATATAGCTTTGTATTTGGCATGTTCTGAACATATGCACAGGCAAATAAAATAAGGAAATTTGATTTGTAAGAGAACAAATGCTTCTGAATCATTCAGGCATAGAAGGATAATTGACTTCTACTTAAAGCCAGATACATGGAGAAAATAATTACATTTTATATGGAAAAAATGCTGAAGGACTAACCAATGTAAATATAAGAGATGTTGCCAAGACAGAAGGAAATAAACTGATAACCTGAAAAAATTGTTACCTTCTAACTTTTCTTGGACCTGCAGGTGAAATTAGTAGCAGGAGCTCTCATGGTACCAGTGCCATCCTTGACCAAGAGGAATATGGGTAGACATTATTATCTTCAACCCCCTTTCAGACTCTCTAAGGAATTGTGATAGCCCAATTAAGATCTTAATCACTTCTTCAGGAGAGTGGAATTTAGTACACAGACTTAGTCCTATGATCTTGAGGAAACACCCAAGTTGGAAACCCTTAATACTCAGCTTAAGAATGGCTAGTTTCCATTAGAAACTCTATATTCAGTGTTTTATTCTTTTAAGTAAGTATCCTTGTCTATTGGTTTATAAATTCCTTGGAGAAATTATCCTTTACTGTGTGACTACAAAGCACTTGATGTAATGAATTTACCTTATCAGTCAGGGCACCAAATATTGTAAGTGTGCACACTCTTTTGCAAACTATAAAACATATAGGAAATTACTCTTTTAAGCAATCTTAACAGCCATAAATTTTGTTCAGCTCAAATGGAGCTCAAATTGACCATATGCACCATATGCAAACTGATGAAATTGCATCCATATGCAAAGTGAGATTCTGCTGAATAGTTTGGAATTAGTTGAAAAGACAAACTTGAAAAATTACAACTATTGTTATCATAGATAAAGCAGTTTTTATTCCTGAGGGTGAAGTCGTGTGGTAGGGGACATTCTTTTGGTCAGCTGGGGTCAGCTGTCCTGGCAGTGTCCCTTCCCAATTTCTGGTGCACCCTCAAACTCTCACAGGATGGCAGCATGAACAGCAGGATAGACCTTGAGGCTGTTAAGGACTACTCAGCAATAACCAAAAATCTGTGAGTTATCAGCACAGTTTTGGTCACAAGTCCAAAGCATAGAACCATAGAGCTGCTATGAGGAAAATTAACTCTGTCTCAGACAGATCCAGTACAGATATTTAACCTTATTCAAAACTCAATAACATTAGGTCCCTTCTTGAAGTCCACTATGCAGCTGTGGTTTCAATAAGAAAAAAATTAACTTAATAATTTATGCCTAATGTATTTTTTCAAATTTCCATTCATACATTTTTCTTGAAATGACCTTAGAATGACAATGGGATGATTCTACCTTAATTTAAAATTTATTTTCCCAATGACTGATTTTGGCAACAGTCAACCCTTTGAATATTTGTAGACAGTTTGTACATAAGCTGTCTGAAAACCTGGACAACTTTGTTTACTTAAAGAAGATTTTATTTTCAAGCCTTCTTACAGCATCTTCAGCTTCCATTAAGATATACTGTAAAAAAATGAGATACTGAAGGAATTGCATGAAAAGTCAATGGCCTGTAGACAAAGCATAACCCATTAATTTGCAATTCAGGGAGATGAAAAATTTTCTTGGCATTGCAGGAACTGAAGTGCTTTGTATGCTTGCATCTTTTTCCCAAAATTACATGAAGATCTATCTTAAGATAATTTTTGTTTACTGGTTCATTTTGAACAGAGACCATAGAAGGACAGAAAATGAAACATTGCTTAGAACGTGGAGAGGTATCATCCAAAGCTACAGAGTGAATATGAAGCTGAGATGGTTCTAGACATATATCCAGCATGAGAATGTTGCCATTCTTGGCAAACCATGCTGTAGACAGTTGCATAAAATCCACTTGCCCACCAATGATGCAACTTGTTCGATTCAGTATCTGCAGTGCATCTTGTACTTGCAGTGGATTCCTTTCACACTAGCAACACAGTGCTCTGTTTCTGTTTTGTCTCTGAAGTGACTCTGGGTGATGGTTAGCTCAGACAACCATAGCTATGAGACAAATTCTTCCCTGGCTGATTAGCCTGGACTTTAAATTGAGACTTTTAAACCAATTCTTGCTTTTTAAAATCTTTTCATACCCATCTTACCATATTTTTGAGAAAGGGATGCTCAAAACTTCTAATTCATAAACTGCTAAGGTTGAAATTGTCCAGATAAATTCTGCTTTTGGTCTCCAAGGTAACAGCAGTTTCCCAAAATGGCTATGTGACATTCTTAACAAGTATATCAAACCACTGGTCATGTTTCATATTATGTATAGTATGCCTCTAAGCAGAACACACAAGAAAAGCAATCTGAAATAATTTTAGCCTCCTGTGAGGCAATTTGTAGTTCTATAATACAAAATTTTCTTCTTAACTTTGTACACTGTTACATTTAGCCTAAAGTATCTAGTTAGAAGTAGGTACATGATGTGTTAAATTTTAATAGTTGAGAAAATTTTCACTGTATATAAAATTGCAAAAAGCCACTTCCCTCACAATTCTATCCCATATAATTTTTTCAGTGTTCCTAATGGTTTGGGTAATATTTTGACTAATATACTGTGATTTTCACTCTGCTGTTGTTCACTAAAATACTCTAGATATCTGGAAGATGCTTCTAAAATGTATTTTACATCTTTTATGTCCTGCAAAAGATTATATCTTCTGCAGGAATCCTCTGATAAAATCCTTAGGTTAGATTAAGAGAAAAAACAAAGTATTCCTGATATCAAGCTCCTTAAGACTTGAAGCAAACCTTGCAAACTGTTTTTGTTTGTTAGTCAGTAGCCACACAATGGTGATTAAGCAATGGCATTGTGAACACTATGCTTGGCTGATCTTTTGTTTTATGNGCAAACTGTTTTTGTTTGTTAGTCGGTAGAGAAGAGAAGAGGATCCCAAGATGAATGGGCTGTCTGGACAAGAGCCACCAGAAGTGAAATCAGAAGAACTGAGCAGTAACTGGGGGAAGGTAATTCCAGCAGTGGGACATCATGACCACCAACTCACTGACCACCTATTGGAAATGGATCCCAGATCAAAGGGAGGGAAGAAATGTGCATGGGGACTAATTAACATGAGGCTTGAGAGACATAACTTGCAAACAGGGCATTGAATGCTAATTAATATAAAAAAATACGTTATTTAGAACCAAAGAATTCTGATGCCTTTGTTTTCTAATAATATAAAGTTTTGATAATCAGGGAACCAGCCTTTCATGGGTTATCTCTCAGGTCCCTACTTTGCACAAACTAGAACAAAAGTCAAAATAACTCACCTTGTGTGTGAGCTGGCACTGCCCTCAGGGTAACAAGGCTGCCTTTGGTGGGCATTGCAGCAAGGTGCTGCCCATAATGCACACACAAGGTTGGTCTTTGCAGGCCACAGAGGAGGTAATCACAGTAAACATTGTCTAGATGGAAAGTGAAGCAGTCCAGCCAGAGCCCTACATGAAACTGGTGGCTTTAGAGAACTCAGATGTGTTTCAGATGGCCACCATTCAGTTCAATCCATTCTGAAAGCAAATGCATTGTTTGTGTTCTCCTGTGGAAATTGTGAAGTGGGAGGGGTGGGTGGATACACACCCGTGATCACACCATGGACACTGACTGTAGCTAATGAGGGAGATATAGACCAGTCTTCACACAGTCAAAATGAATAATGATGGAGCACAAAGAAGTCATAGATCAGCTGCTGTTTAATGTCATTCATTTAGTCTATCGCATTTTCAACTGATTATGCTTTCTAAAACATGATTTTAACCACCTCATTCACTTTTCCACTTTTGAGAGCTATTACTAATGTTCTGTTAGTCTGGTTATCCATATAGGACACTTACAATAAGTTAGTTTGCCTTCTTTTTTACTCCTTAATTGTGTTGTAGGAGAATTTCAAGGATAATTCAAATGTGAATTCGTCTATGAAGTGTGTAAAGCTTATCCTGTCATACCTGGAGAAAGACAGTCCCTCCCTTCAGTTCCTTGTTGATCTCAAAGTTGGTTATGGTAGTTACACTTCTATACCTGAGCTTATACAGGGGAAAAAACCCTTTCCAGACTGGGATGCCAAATTCACGATTTACAAAAGGACAGGTGATAGATGATTACTGAGGATTAGGACTCACATCAGATGGATGTTTCATTGTCACATCTTGTGGATGGCTCACTGTCACGATGCATGGATGAGAATGGAAAGAGATCCACAAATAGAGAATAGATTTGGTGTCACATTTCGACTCAAGCAAGTTAAACAGGCAAGATACAGGAAAGGATATTCTGATAGCTTAACAAAACTACTTAAAAGGTTTAAGCCAATTGAGCTCTTTATTAGGAAAAAGAATTTACATGTTTTCCCTAAATAACTTTTTGCAGAAAAGCGATAGTCAAAATTCATGGATTCCATTCTTCCCAGGTTCAAATCTGCTGAAAGCAGTGGAATTATGCTACTTTTAACTCTTTACATTAGTTATAAGCTGAATAGAAAACTACAATTTTTACTAAACCCCGCTGCAATAAATTATAGAATTAAAATCCTTTACAAAATTACTTTATTGCTTCTTTACATATAGGGAAAGCATCATGTTTATTTAATATCTGACTCTGATGAAAAAAGTTGGCTTGAGAAAGTCAATTCTTATTGTACGATCAAGTTATTTTAAATTATTGAAACACTGCCACATATTTTTAATACGGTTCATTAATTTTCAAAGTCTGCAGGTTAGAAGGGAGCAAATTTCTATAATTGTGCATGTAGCATTATTAGAATTTTTTACTTTTGCTGATTTCAGCATTCTTAAAACCACACAACACAGCCCTAAGCAAAATATGTACGATCTAGCAGAAAAAGGACAAAGAATTTTTATTTTTTCCAACTATAAACTTTCTGTTCCTGTAGTTGGAGCTCAAATGATTAATGGTAACACTTTTTTTTTTTTTTTTTGTCTTGTAGCTTTAACATAGAGTCAACAATATATGTGTAACACAGGATTGTTCTAAGGAATTTCACAGATTTAAATATGAAGCTATTAATGCACAGAACACTGAAGTCACTATTTCACAGGTAAAGGTATAATACTTATGAGGATTTTCTTTTAAATACCATATAAATACTACAGCTCAAAGTACATTGATTAACTTAGCCATTCTATCACAATTTCCTTAAGCACATCTACCACTTCCATTACTGCTCTGATGAGCTTGGAAAGCCTAACACATACTGCTGATTTGCTGTGGGTTTCAGTATGATACTGTGGTTTATTGGGAAAAGAAATAAGTAAAATGGAACTCTAAAATTCCCAAGCTGGCTGCATTCTTCTCAGTAGGAGTATGGTGAGGGATCAGGGCTGAGACACAGAAGTTGCTTTAATCCCTGGAAAAAACAGGAAAAGGATAGAACAAAAAAAGTGTGTGTTTTACAATGTCAACTACATTTTTATTCTTTCTTTTTCTGTTTCTGCTCTCAATTAGATTGAGAATAATACTACATAGACTCTTAAGATATAAGTCATAATAAATAAATTCTATAATTTAGATAAAGGTGTGCTTCCACTTTGACCATAAACAAAGTTTTGAGCCTAACACATTTTTCACGTGAAATATCCTTCTTCTATTTACCTGCACATTGAAACCTTCTAATTCATTGCTATAATCCCCAGAATGCAGTACCCATTGACTATTTTTTCACCACTTCCCTTGGTTTCTATATCATATCATAAAAGTAAGTATTTCTCATTGGATGCTTTGCTTGCATTCACCATGGAAACATTTTCAGAGGTAACATTGCTGCAGGAATGCTGATGGTCATTTAAGGAAATATATAAATACACAAAAATAACTGTAAGTGTGCTATTCCACTTCAAGTTGATGCATTAAATGTTGATTAATATTATCAGTGTTCATATTTATACCCTTTGACATCCTTAATAAGACAAAGAAAAAGACAAAATAGTTATCATTTGTTCATTAATATCACTCATAGACCAAACTGGAAATTCCACTGATGCTGATATTCCACTGGATGCTAGGATGCCAAAGGGAAAGGAAGTACCATCGTGCACTGTGTTTGAGACATCGAGCTCACAGCAGGACTAGGGGAATGTCACCACATCCTCATTAATGTGCTACAATTGCAATAGGCTGTTGGTAACTGAAATTCCTTCAGCTGCTTGTCAGTGTGCCCAGTTGGAAGGGAGAAGCTCAGATATGAGTCTGCAGAGAAAAATCTTTTCCTGCTTGAACGTGGTTCTTTGTAGGAATCTCTTAGCATTTAGACTTTTTATACAGGCTTGTTTTGTTTTGCTTTGCTTGCAGCTAAAAGTAGTGCTCACTAGAGATTATTTCTTATTCAGCTTGTTAAAAAATACAGTGAACATCCAGGAAGAGTATATAAATTCTCAGTTAAGAGAAAAATTTCCTCAGGCTGTTTTTATTTTTTTCTCAGTCTCACATAACAGATCCATAGTCTTTACCATTGCAAGACAGAGGAAATATAATTTACTTTTATTATTGTGGTTCTGTTGTGGATGACATTTTCTACGTATTCTTCAGTTTATATCAGTCATGTTCATTTCTCTAATGAGTATGTAAAGCATGTGGGATTTGAGTCTTAGAAATGGTTGAATTTTTCTTTTAGTTATACCTTTTCAATAAAAACCAGAAGTGAGACTTGTTGATAAAGGGATCTTTCTTTGAAGCACAACTCCCAACACAGCACCAAGTGAAGCTTTGACACCATGAAAACTTATTTATTGGCTGTTTTCAGTGTCCATGACTAGAATTGCTGTATTTTAAGACTGTATCCCCTTTTTGAGGGAATTATTATTTTGCTATGTAACCTATGGCTAGCAATATATCACCTCAGACTTTTGTGTCCATAGAAAGTAGAGTTCATCTTGTTATACTGATTTGTTCATGCAGAATCAATTATCTGTAAAGGGCAAGAAGAAGGGAAGACACTGGATACTGAGCATGTGTAAGTTTATGAGGTTATTTGACCACTTAGTTGAGGCTGGTAAAGCTACCATACTTTTAGATAAAATCCAAATTTTATTGTCTGTCACAATTTTCCAGCTCAGAGGTATCTGTTCCTAGAGGTCCACAATAGGTCAGTGCAAGACATGGGAGATGGTTTGACTTTAATTTATACTAGAGAGTTCTAGTATAACACAAAAGGAAGAGCATAAATTAGACATGGTGGAGATACATAATAATTCTCCAACAGTAACTTTCATATCAAATTCATTTATTTTATGAATCCAAATGAAATTTCCTCAGGGCCAGCATCTAGAATCTAGAAATCATCAAGTGCTCAATTGTCCTTTGTCACAGCCACACAAACCACCAGCAGGAACAAAAATCAGAATGCAATTGAACATCTTGAAGAAGTTAGAACTTTTTATCAGAGATCTGATATCAAAAGGTGCTGCCATAAGAAAAGTTCTGCCTTAATTACGAAGTGGTTGAAATATATTTTACAGTATTAGTAGTTCTTGATATTTATACACTGCATTTAATTTACAATTGTCCAATTATATTTACAATATGACTTAAATTTGATGTCCCTAATCCACTTTATAGAATGATATAACAAGGTACAAAATACTGCTACACATTAGAAAGCAGATAAAGTCCAGTTCCTGATTTTCTAACCAGTTGTCATTTTGATAAATAATGAAAGACATCAGCAGCATCTAGCTGTTCAAGCATCTATAGCTCCAGGTATAGCCATTTTCAAAAACTATTTATTCATCATCTTTTTCCTATTCTTCATCACTTTTTTCCTAATTGGACAAATAATAGCAATAACAGTGTTACAATTTTCCTTGACTTATGTTAAATATTTGCAACAGAAGTTGCAGACTTTTAGAGACCTATTTCTGAATTACTGCAGTCTGACTGAGGCTCTTTTTCCTAAAATAACTGCTTTACTATTTTTTTTTCAGAGTTGGTTCTTTATTAATCTTAAAATGAGGGGGAAAAAACCCAAAGATGCAACCAAAACCTGTCCCCACACAGATGAAAAACTATCCCCCAGAGACTTTTATTAAAACATATAATTTTCATAACTCAATAACACTCCATGAGAACATTGGAGTGTTTGTCCTCTAAACAGTTGTGCTTGCTCTAATCTTCCCAGAGTAGTGAAGTAAAGAAATCTGCTGAAGCACATGTTTCTTTAGGAGGGAATTTGCCAGATGGTTTTGTTTGACTCATAGATCAGTGTTTGGGAGCAGGGACCAGGAACGCCCTGGAGCATCACAGCCCTGTTCCCTCGAGGGTTGTGCCGTGTGTTCAGAACTACAGGTAAGGCATGGTCTGTGCTTCATTGGATAAGCATGAAGAGGGTAATGAAAGTATATTGACCCCTGCAGCACCTACTCTAAAGTCCCTTGGGATCTCCAGAGGGACACTACTTGTTTTCCAACTCAGAGGATTATCTTTAAACCAACTGCTCAAACACCACTGTCCTAAACAGCCACTTAAGAGCTGGCTTTTAAGGCAAGGCATGAAATAGAAATTTTTTTCCAAGTTTAACAGAATTTAGGATCTAATTCTAGTGTGATAGAAGCAAGCAGAGGCAATTGTAGCTGCAGTAGTTTATATCACAGCTCATTTCTGCTTTTCAAATACATTTTCATTTACATGTGACACAACTGATCTGTCCGCGGTGTCCAAGAGGACATTTCACAATGTGCTTCATCTTTGGAGCAGTGGGCAAGAAACTCAGAGACACAGAAATAATGAATATAAGGGTGGGAGAAAAATTATGGGAGGGAAACACCACTCTGTAGGGGCTGTCCACCAGGTATCCCATCAGCAAGTGTTTTTGAAAAGACTGGGCTGGACATGAAGGAATATCAGGCTCCCACTGTGCCACAGTTCTGCAGTAGTGCCATGAGAACTGTTGAAGGCCTTCAACACCCAGTGTAGGAGAGCCACAAACTCTCCTCAATGTTAGCCATGGAAACCAAATGAATATTTGCCTAAATTTTGGTTATAAACACCACCACAGTGTAGAAAGCAAAAATTTCTTTTATCAGAAAAGAAAATCTGCACCTAAGAGTTTTGACAAAGTGAGGACTCTTACAGAAGTGACTGAGAGAGATAAAGCTCTGTTAAGCTGTTTTACAGCTTTGCAGTCCTACAGGTTTTAGTAGTACAGCTAGAAAGTTGAACAGGTAAGATGATCTTCATAGTGCCTAAAAATTTACTTTTCAGGAAATTGTCCATCTGCAAAGCCAAACAGCACACTGGATGAAATGACCAGCTGCTGTACTTCGAATAGAATAGAATAGAATAGAATAGAATAGAATAGAATAGAATAGAATAGCTTTGATGAATGATTTCTATCCACTCACAATGCATCTACTTGGCTACTACTGAAGGATTTTACTCAGAGAAATTAAAATTGAAAGTAATTTGAGGCTGACTAGGTAAGTAACATTATGTATGGGAACCAGAAAAGACCAGATTAAAGGAGCACCAGTAGGTATGGATGAGCAGTTTATCTGATATTTTTTCTTGCCAGTAGTAAAAGTTCTCAACATAACTAAAATACAAATAGCAAACTTGAGATCAGACAAAGCCAGGAACTGCTTTTTTTATATAAGTGTTTTTATGGTATTTGAATTTGGAGCTAGAGTTTTAATGCATTCCTTACTGCAAAATAGAATAAAATACAGTGTAAATAGATTTTCCTTTATTTTTTTAAATTACAGAATCAGTGAACATGCTTTTGAACATTCACTGATTGAAGCTAGACATTTCTTCTAGTAATTAAACCTTTTGACACTGTGGAAGGGAAAATTTTATGCTGCTTGATTTGTTTTCAATCTGTCAGGGAAATCATGGTGTATTTTCCTTTCAGGATAGCCACCAGGAAGTCCTAGAAGTGTTACTAAGGGTGTTGTTAATGTGACCAGAACACTATCATAAAAGTTTTCCTTACAGTTACTATTAGGAGCTCTAAAACACAGGGCTGGCAGTGAGAGATTTGGGTTCACATTATGTTTGTGACACACATTTCTGGAGCAAGCCCCTTAGTTCTCAACAAGTGGGTATAACCTCATTCATTGCCCACTCAGATCCTTAGCCAATGTCTGGTGGAAGAAAGGAGGTTATTTGCTCATTATCCCACCAGAGCCATAGGAGAAAAGGGGAAAAGAAAACCTTTTTTTCCCCATTTCATTCTGAGACACAAGAGACATTTCATTATAAAATGACAGCAAATTTTACCAGTACCCCACTTGTTTTTCTTGGCTTAAAAGTTAAATCAGATTTTTTTTCATCACCTGCACTCCCAAAACTTCTATCAAAGTTGGTGACATTTTGGATTGTGCATAGTATGCAATTAAAACTCTCTTACAAGAGAGTGTATGATTTATCTATCACAGACTATTGCATACAAGATATGGAGGATGTATTCAGTGGTGTACAGCTGGTGTACAGAACTGAGTTGGGGTTTGAGAGAAACTTTTCTACCCCAATCAGGATGAGATCTTGGATGAAGTATCTCTTTCCTAAGGCCCTGAAAGTTGCCTGTGTCAGTGAGTGCCATGTCCCATGGGAAGAATTTTTACTTCCTGTATTTCACAAAAAAAGGGAAGGGCTACTTCCCAACATAGGAAGTAGATAAATTGGGAGACTGTAGACATAATTATTATTTTTTTCTACTGATAAAGTGACACAGAGCACAAAGGAGCCTCTACTTGTCTTTGGCAAGTGCTTAGCCCAGTTTTTACAGTTCTAGAAGCACAGGAAATAGACTGGATTTCAGACAAACCCCTGAGGTTAGCACTGATCACATTACCTAGAGACTCTATTGGTGACAAAGTCCTTAGAGGTCAAAAAAAAGACCATAACAAAGTAATTGTTCTGTCTCTGCCTTCTCCCCCTCATTCCCTATTGCCACATCTGTGCATTTGTAAGAAAACATGGATAAAAGAAACAAGAGGAAAGTTGTTTTGAAATGTGTAGCAAGGTTTGAAGCCATTGATAAAGTAAATCTATGGTTTATTAAACTAATAAAAATATTAAAATACAATAAGCTTCCCAATCCTGGAAATACTTATGCATTTATTGAACACCAAAGGACTGATTACTTGTGAGTTTAAAGCATATAATTAAGCATTTCCACTCAAACTTTGAGTCATTCTACTCATTGCTATTTGAAATACCTCCCTATATTTGACATTAACATGAAGTGGTGTGAACTTTTTTAAAAAGCTGAAAATAATTTGAATAAATGAATTAATATTTCCTTAGAAAAATAAATAAGCATTAGATAAATATAAAGAACTTAAAGGGCAAGTTGCTTATTTTATAGGAAATTATGACAATTAAAATGCAATTTGTCTTTTTTTATAAAATTTTAAGGCATTTAATACCTACATATTAAATCTCTTTGCTAATGACTTACCAGTTTTAAATACTTTGCAGTAATGACTTATATAATTTCAAGTGGTTATTTTCCATACTTCATTACTTTCCCACAAATGATCATTGATTTGATAATTAGTTGATATTTTAAAGGCTAAAGACGTGATGTCCTTGAAAATGTTTTAAGTGTCTCGTTCAGGGCAAAAATAAATTATCATCTTTGAAATGCCATTCAGCAGTAATTTTAGTGGGCTTTTTTTAGTCTATTACATATTGAGAGAGTCTTTCATTTTATATTAATTAGTAGTTTGTGGCAAGATACTCAGAAATCAACATATTGCACCAAAATTTCATGCAGTAAAATATCTCCCTGTACTCAGCGGGAAGCTGTAATGTATCTTTGAACAAAGCCCACATTTCACTTGATGTAAAAAGACTTCCAATTTTCACTGTGTCATTTCTCTTCCACATAACAAATTAACACACTGCATAACTTTTATCCCCTTCCCAGCAGGCAGGATACATTAGGACAAGATTTCTCAACCTCTTAGAGAGTTTTTAAAAGTTGTTTCATAAATGTTTTCACTAGACTCTAGGAATTCATCTGACCTCTTTGGAGAAGAGCTCCTTGAAGGACACCACCTACCATACCACAGGAGCTGGAGCACACTTCCCTTGAAATAACCCTTCTGTCTTCAGTGGGCATAAACACATTTAACTAATATTTTAACTTGCATGTGTAAACCTACAGATTTGAGGACTAAGCTGGGATTAAGGTCATCTTCATCATGAATAAAAGCAGCAAAAGGTTAATATTTTTAGCAAAAGACTTAAAAAGTTAAGCAAGGTACTAGTGAATAACTATATTTTATTAAAGATATGACTCTGATTGTGGATTCTGATTGTGGCTGAAAGGTATTGATTAAACTACAGTGTTAAACAGCTGAACTGACTGGCAACCTACTCACAAGGGCAGGTCATGCAGCTTGTCTTTGTCACCAAAGAGTAGGTGGTGCTCTACATAGGACAGGGAGGTGACACTGCTCTGTGTCACCCAGACTGGATGATCTTGAGAGCCAGTTATAAGAAGAGCATAAATTATTGATACATCATTAAGCCATAGAATGGTTTGGGTCAGGACTGACCTTAAACATCACTACTTCCAGCCCTCCAGCCATATCCAGGGATGCCTTTCACTGGATCAGGGGTTGCTCAGAGCCCCATCCTGCCTGGCCTGGAACATTTCCAGGGATGGGGCAGCCACAGCACCTCTGGGAAGGAAATCTGTGCCAGCATCTCACCACCCTCTCAGTAAAGAATTTCTTCCTAAGATCTATTCTAAACCTACCTCCTTTCAATTTAAGGCCATTTCTCTGTGTCCTATGTCCCTTTAAAAAGTCCCTCTCCATTTTTCCTTTAGTTCCCCTTTAAGTACTGGGAAACCACTCTGAGATCTTCTCTTCTCCAGGTTGAAACACCGCAATTTTCTGAGCCTATTTTCATTGGAAAGGTGCTCCAGCCCTGTGATCAACATCAAGTTGATGGAATTCTTTGCCACTGAAAGCTTGTGTGAGAAAATTCAGTCTTCATCCCATATCAGATTCTTAATGATGACAAGTTTTACATTTCTTTGTAACGTGTAAATTTGTATTTGTCTGTTTTGAGAAGTAAATTAATCTTGTGAATATCTCTAGCAAAATCTCTAGCAAAACAAACTACTTTTGAGTAAATATTTTTTTTAATTTCTGTAATCTCAAATAAAAAAATGCAAGAAACTTCCTAGAAATTTTGTATTTTCTAATCATTTAAAATAAAATAAGGATCCTAAGTCCTTAAGGTTTTGATGTGTCATATGATGTTTTGCTAGACTAGAAACATTTATCAATATTTGAAATTAAAACATGCAGACAAAATTAGACTTGTGGACTTTATCAAAGAAAACAATAAAAACGTAAGAACATTTGTAAGTTAATTAAACACATTATAAGTATCATTTATATTCCTAAATCCAAATAAAACCAATAAAAGCTATAGCCATGCTTGAAATGAAATGTTTGTTTCAGAAAATTTTTGACTGGGCTAATAGAAGGTACTTAAACACATTTTCTGTCACTGTGGATTAACACGTATATTCAAGCTCACTGATGTAGAGTCTACATTGTCAGTGAAACATCAGTTAAAGTAAACTGACTTTTAATGAGGGTCTGACAGGCCTGATCCACGTTTTTTATTTACAATATCTATGTGTAGACTTTTAAGACATAAATATCTCAATTCTAGATTACTATGTTTGAGGTTTTTTCTCAATTTATTTATTTTTTAAAATTGCCTCAAAAAGGGCTAAGAACAAACGTAACATTTGCCTTAATTTAAGGTCAGGAAAATTTGGATCGTTTAGTGCAGGTCTCACTGCTACTCAAAGGTAAAGTTTTTTCCCCACTGAAGCATTCCAAAATCATTTTATAACTGGTGGAAAAATTTGTCCTCTGTTGCTTTGATTGTTAATGAATATTTTTTGTAACTACAAAGCTAATGTTTTAATTGCAATAACAGAGGGCTTTGTTATATCTGTTGCAAGTCACTGAACATGACATGAAAAGCAAATTCAAGTACAGTCACTTGGTTAGTAAAGGACACTCCATCATATTATAAAGTCTCCTTACAAAATCCCTCTGACAGAGTTTGCCTCTCACTATTTCATCTTTGAGTGATCACCAGTGTAAGAGAAATCTAATTTATATCAACTTGATGTATTAGTGAGAGATTACAAAAAGTGAGTTTCCTGAGCAGCTAACTACCCTCAGCTCTGAAATGGATGCTCTGGATCCAGGTTTCTATTTCCATCTGTTGAACCTCTGCTATAATAAAGAACCATTTACAGTTGAAGATAAATTCTCTCCATGATAGGGTAGGGATAGGGAACCTTCTAATGGTTTGGTTTTCCCTCTTCTCATTCCTGTGTTTTCCATGTGTATATAAGAACTAGATACAGCCTTCTGATTATCACTCAGTAGGGTACAATCATGATAATTTTTCTCATTTGATTTTACCTCGTTTATGTCCTACATTAAAAAGACAAGTTAAAAAGCCAGAAGATTTGAGGGCTAGGACTAGAGAGAAGGAAAAATGAAGATTGAGGAGTGTAGGAAATATGTGTGAGGCAGAGGAAGCAGCAGGAAAGGTCAACACTGGGCAGAATAGGCTGTACAGAGAAACACTTAGTTAGATTGACAAAAAGTGAGGGCACAGAGTCATGTGTGAATTGGAGAAAGCAAAGAAAACAAGGATGAAGAAGGAAAGTTCACTAGAGAAAGGCTATTTGCTTGAAAATATTTGTATGATATTTATATACCATTGCAGAAGAGTATGGAAAACCGGTGATAACACCCTGATCAATAATAAGAGACTATCAGAGTTCCTTATGATGTTTGTTACAGGCAAATTACACCAAATATAGTGAACCTCTACTCACTGACAGGTGGACAAAGGTTTTTCCATCATTCATTCCCTATAGAGTGATGCAGATTCTAAGATGAACTGGGAATTTTAAATTTCACATCACTGCTAAGAAAAAAATTGCAAAGCTATTGTGGATCTGTGATATGCAGGGATCTGTAATTGTGAATTCACTGAAATGCCTATGGCCTTTGTTGCTCTTTAAAAGTCCATAGCAATCAAAGTAATTTGAAATACAGAATACAGAAATTTGAAAATCCAAACTTTATTTGCTAATTGAATTGAATCATAAATTACTTTTGTTTTTTTTATATTCCCTGAATTTTAGAATTGCTGTTGCTCTCTTTAAAAAACGGTATTTAAACATTGCTTTCTTAGTGACTACTTATAAAAGAAATATGCTTATCTAGTTTGTAAACGTCATTTTATGGATGTTGTTATCCTAGTCAACCTTGAAAGCCTCAGAGCTCCAGAAATCTTAGCTCATCTCTGAAAAGTATGGGGTCAGCTATTTGGGTTAAAGAAAATGCAGTTGTTTAGCTTCTAAAACAAATATATTATAGTTAAATGTGGAATTGATGTCGAAATGAAAGGTCTCTCTGCTAAATAAATAAAACTATTACATTGGCTTTAACAGGAAAGTAAGAAAAATATATATTCTGTTCAATTAGGCTTATGTACATCATTGAAACAGCTTTTAGGCATCCATGTTCTGCATCCCAAAGCTGTTGGGAGACAGGCTCCTACTGCAGTGTGACAGGCAGCCTGTGCCATGGAGATGCCTCTCCCTGCAGAGACTGGTTTATGGGATAGGTGCAGGAAAAGGTTTTAAATCAGCTGTGATACCTGGATACACCTACAGTTTAACTTCCCTAATCCATCCCCAGGAAGTGAACATGGGAGCCAGGACAGATACATTTAAATCTTCCCACCTGTAAATTGCCACATTATGAGGAGGAAACCAGAGAGATCAAGGCAGTCTGGAGTGGAGTGAGTGCATCCCTCAAACAGAGAAGAACTATTACAAACTCACACCCAGATTTACAGCACCCAGGAATTTGGGGACCTGTCTGTAAGGGAGAAACTGTCAGGTGTATATCCAAATCATAAACTTGTGTGCTTGAAACTCTTCATTTCCCCTGTTTCAGTTCAAAGCCTGGCCTTAAGGCTCACTTAATAAAATATGTTATTTCTTTATAATTAAGTTTTAATCAGGGTTAAACTGGGAAGTTAAAGATGTTCTGCTTTTACATATACAGCAAATCCAAGGAAAGCAGTGATTGGGCTCACCCTGGCCTGCCTTGCTGTGGGGCACCTGGAGAAGTCATCACAGACAAGGTGAGCAGTGCAGAGGGGATGTGGGGGACACATGAACTGGGACATTCCAAACAGGCCATGGACACACAAAGGCAGGAAAGAGCTTTCTCCAATTCTGGTATCCTGAAGGAGTAAAAATATGGCTCAGAGCATCTCTTGGAGATGTAACTGGGTCATCCTTGTGTGTGGCTGAGCAAAAGGCACCACGACAGTTCTGCAGTTAGGTTCCCTTATGTATCTGTGTGCACTGTCACTGTAATGGCCAGGACTGGGTCTTTTACTGCTTTACAGTTGTGTCCAGTTCTGGCACCATCCCTCCTTGTCTCCTTCTCCCTGTGTCTCTGTGTCCCAGCACTGCACCTGCAGAGCCCTATGCACCCATGAGCCGTGGCTGAATGTTCCTCTAGGATGAGGCCTCTCAAGGTCTTTCTAGTGTTCAGCATGCCCAGAAAAAGGGGTTCTGGAGCCTCAAACATTTATTAATAGTGTTTTCCATTTTTAACAGTAACATTATCACGTTAACAAAGAGTCCCTAAAGAGAAGAGAAATCCATATGTGGTTAAATTCTAAATTGATAATTGTGTACCAATACAAGTACTGGTACACAGGTAATCAAAGCAGGAACCAGATAGTTCTGTCTGTGAGATCCAGCCCCAATTTCTTGAAGAATCCTGTTTTTCATTAAAGCAAAAATCCCTGTGAGATTTAAATAAATAAACAAATAAAGAATTCTGTATGCTTGGCTCACGACAATAGCACCATGTGGTGACCTTTCCCTTCCCAATAATATTTTTTTCTTTACAATAGTGCATACACTGATCAATAATTTCTCCTTCTACTCTAACTGTACTTGGAAGTACATGGTACTACCCCACTACACCCTCTCCCCCAGGAAATGATACAATTATTAAGTATACTTCTGTGTCTGATCTAATAACCAAGCTAGACTGTGGATTTGTGGGAAGAGGAAATGAGTGCAAAATTAACTTGTTCTCATCAAGGATCAGGATAAAGATTGTCAATGTTATTCAGAAATTCAGATTTCTGAAGGATTTCTCAGTTCTTATACCACCAAGAAAATTGTGAGATATTAAATTTACAATGTGCAAGAAACAAAGCATAAAGGGCCATTCTGAACAGTGCATTGTAGTGTTGATAAAAAATGACATGCAGCATTAGATCTCGTCACCTTGTGTTTGAGATCATCACAGTGGAATGTTGTCAGCACCTTGCTCTGCCAACATGGGTGAATTAAGAATGGAAGCAAATATCTGCCCCATTTTACAGCTGGAGAAACCAAAGGACAGATAATTGTCAGGGTTTGTTTTTTTCTTTAATAATTACCTGAAATAATAATAAGGGAAGTGACAGAATTTAGAAATTAGAGTGGATTTTATGAACATGTTTTTTATCCCTGCTTTCATTTCAAATCTTCCCTTACTTGAAAAAGAACCCAGGCAGTGACCTAAGCCTCTGCTTTGCCATCATCCTCAGCTCCCTTTCACACCATCCCAGGGCCCTGACCTTGCTCACAGCTCCCCCATCTGCCATTCCACATTACTCAACATGTTTTAAACCACACGACCACATTTAATTTGAATCATCTTTCCACAGGTACAGAATGGAAGAGTGTTTGAACTCATTCGTTTTTAGATTATTAGAAAGCCTTTATATTAATCTTTTCATCTTCTCCCCCCACATTCTCACACACATTCATCTTGGGGAGACATAGTCCCATCAAGAAGCTATAAATATTTCATTTACTTATGACACATGTTAAAATTAATTTCTGTAAGCGATCAGAAAATAGGAAAATCAGATTATTTAACTTCTTTTAGCATTGATAGGAAGACATTATCCATTGAAAGAAGCTTTTCTACAGTGGACATATGAATCTGTAAAAAATATTATTTTAATAGCATATTATTTAATGCCCAATTACAATAGAATTCTGATAGAATATGAACAATAGTAAATGAGCTCATTAGTTCTCTAAGTTTTTACACAAAGAATAACAAATTGTTTCAGAATCTTGGTAAAAATATACAGTTTTATCAGAAAATTAATCTTTATTCAATATTTATGTGACTCTATTTATGTGATTGAAGCTTAAAAATCTGAGAGGAATAGAAAGAGGGAAACTCTTCTCATATTTATTAGAAATTCTGGTTTCTGAACAATAGAAAATTAATGATGACTTCAGCCAGAACAGACAAAGAATGGAAGAAACAGCACATTGTTCCATTCTAACTTCATTTCTTTCTTTCTTGGTTTGGAGAAATCATGCTGTAGAAATGGGGGTGGGGGGGAGACTACCAAAGGGTTTATGATAGTTTAAGGAATAATTGGTATGATGGCTCTGTTTCATTATTTTGCCATATCTGCAGTACAAAATGTCAATACTTTATTTGAAGCATTCAGCTGCCATGATGTAACAACAACTTATCAAGCCAAGTGAAGACATAAAAAAGCAGAAGGCCTAAATCCTTATTATTTTTTTTATTAAAGATTATGGCCTGGCCTCTGTGTGTACATGACTTTGAGGAACATTCAGCTAACATTTCTGACTCCTTCTTATTACTGATCTGACTGGTTCATTGGTTGGGTCTCACTTAAAGGATGGGAAGGGGTATATGAGATCTGCTCCTAACAGGCAGCTCAATGCTGATTATGTCATTAAGATTTTATCTGTGCAAATGAAAATGCAGATTATGAGCCTTAGCATATTTCCCTACCACTGCAAGGCTAAAATGGTGCATCATTTTATGCCTGGTATTGGGCTAAATGCAAGGCTGAAAATTAATAAAAATGTTGACCTTCTTAAACTAATATTCCAGTTTCCAGGTTAAAGACAGCATAAGGGGAATGCAGAGAAGAGAGAGATATTTCAGAATGGTCACTTTCCATTTCTTTCATCTTTAAGAATAAAAAGTTTGCATTTTGTGCTGAATAAAAAGTTTGAATTTTGTGCTGAAAAGAGAAACTTTCAAAAGTTTTTAAGAATGGAATATTTTTTACTAAAATATTAGTTGGGAGAGATGAAAACCTTTCTCATGAGCAGATCAATTTTAACAGCTTTCAAATAACTCAATGGTAGCCGTATTTTTAAGATGCAGAGAAGAGAGAGATATTTCAGAATGGTCACTTTCCATTTCTTTCATCTTTAAGAATAAAAAGTTTGCATTTTGTGCTGAATAAAAAGTTTGAATTTTGTGCTGAAAAGAGAAACTTTCAAAAGTTTTTAAGAATGGAATATTTTTTACTAAAATATTAGTTGGGAGAGATGAAAACCTTTCTCATGAGCAGATCAATTTTAACAGCTTTCAAATAACTCAATGGTAGCCGTATTTTTAAGCCAAATTATAACTGATCTTTATTCCAAATGATCACTTACTACTCTTAAATGACTATGCAGAGTCTTGTCCTTTGATGAGAACCTCTATAAATTCTGAGTTAAGCATACTAGGCCTCTGAAATATGTTCATTTAAAAACAAAAGAGAAGATGTAATGAACTGTAGAAGCACTCTTAGGAAATAAAAATAATATTCTAAAGCACTTAGTAAGTTCTTTATTTGAATTGAATTTTCAAGTCTTTTGCTTTGTTATGAATTAAAGAAAAGCTAAATTTTTAGTATGCATTTATATTAATCCACAGGCAGACATGTAAATTCTTGATAGCCATGAATAACAGATACAATTCTCAGGTTTCACTTGTTTTTAAGGAAATTCCAAAAGCTTGTTAAAACTGATGAAAACCAACTTAAACATAAAAAACCCAAACACACCTCTGCTTGGAGTGATACTATTTTTAATCAGTGAAGAAAAGTTGCACCAAGAAAAACAAAGATGAAAGTGAAAATATTTTTGAGTAGTTTGGCCTTCTACCCCTTACCACATGTAATGAATGGGACTCCTCTTACCATATATGATGAATAAGGACTAATTTTCTTTAGCAGAGCATCTTAGGGACATCTGAGCTGGTTTGAGAAAAATACTTCCACATTTCTCCAAATGATTCACCAAATGGTGTTGAAAACCTCCTGTCCCTCATTTTTCTGTCACAAAAAGTATCACTGATATTTACAGGAGCTATAAAAAGTTATATTGGAGAGTCCAGCCCTTGGTTTCATATTATCAGTATAATATCAACAGTCAGGTCGTTTAAAATATAAAAAGAGCATGAACATTGTGAACTAAATATGTTCAGAACAGATTTATGCAATTTATGAGTAAAAAAGGTTTTTGTTTCTAACTGGCACCTCTTCTGTTTGAACACTGTGAAACTCTCCAAGAAGGAGAATATTAATATTAAATACTCCAGACCCCATATTTCTAGCATACATAATCAATACTGCTTTTCACCCACATTCATGGCTTGGCTGCCTTTGCATTGAGCTTTCCCAGGACCTCCTCAATCCCTGGAGCCATAAGGAAAGATCTGCTCAGTTAAGACAAAAGACAGAGCTGAGCTCCAGCACAGAGGACAGTTGGCATCTGAAATGCTGGCATGAGATGCAGCTTTGAAAGTGTCAGCAGAGGATGCATAGACACAGAAATTGTTATGACACCAGTCAGAGTACAGGGAGCTTACAGGTTAAAAGTTAAAAGTCTGTTTTACTGAAAAGGGGATTTTCCTTTGTGTTTTGCAGAGAATAAACTTACGCGTTAGAAAAATACAAGCAAAAAGGAAAAGAGCCAACTATAAACATGACCACATTTTCTGCAATGTTCAAGATGCCATTGCTTGCATAGAATGCTGTAATTAATCCTTTAAGTCTCCCCTGTCATGGTTGTACAACATAACTACAGGTTGTCCATCACCTAATGACTTCTGCAGGTGAGCAATTATTACAATAATTGATACCTAGAAAAATTACCAGGACAACCTTGCACTGTTATCTATAAAGGAAACTTGCTAGTTATTGTGTGAATTTTGCATTGTCACTCAAACCCCATACTTTTATTACTTCTTTTCCATATTAAAATTATCTGCATAGTATCACATCCTGCTAAAAAACAGCATAATTTATTCCAAGGTTCTTCAAATAAACAAATATTTCAGTGTAAATGATATCAGAAAGATTATTTGAGGCATGCCAAAATAGAAAATGCAATACTTTACACTAAACTGCAATAACCAGATTAGCTTGGAGCAATAACTGATGATGGGAGAATGTAAATAAATTGTATATCTGAGATACCAGAGAAAAATATTTGCTATTACATTTGTTTATAAATGTTGCATACAGCTGTAATATGTATAAAAGAGTAAATGGATTTATATTCCATACTTTGATTCCCACCAACTCATTCAATTACACTTGGAATTTTGCAATATTTCCTTTGATCCTCTCACAGGTTTTGTATTTCATAATAGACAGAAAGAAGAGAAAAGAGAAAACAAAGCTATTATTCTTGCCTAACATTCTAGGGCTACTGTTTTAATCCAAAATGAACTAATACTTGAGGCACCCACTCTTTCTTCATTCTCCCAGACTGTGGCTTGTGCTGAGGTGCAGCTCCACCACAGATATTCACAATTCTCTGAGTAACTTAGTTTTACCTTCCCTTAAAGAAAGTCATGTTTCTGACAAGGACTTAAGTCCTTGAAAACTTACAACCTCAACCAGCATTTGATTTCCAACAACAAAATAGGAATCTAGCACCACACTGGCTTCCTTCCAACCCAAGAAGCTTTTATGAAACAAAGCACCTTTCTCACACCTAATTTCCCAATGTGAGAGGATTCCTCTCTCCTTTGCCATTTTAAAGTTAGCCCACACCTCTGAAAATGGAACCAGAGTCTAAGGCAGCCTTCAACAACTTCTGTTGTGTGACTTGTCCCTGAGCACAGGGCAATGACAAAAAGATTTGGGGATACCCACCAGGAAGGGTCCAACACCTGAATACTCACAGGAGGAAGGCACCCCTGCATGAATCTCGCCTTTGTGGGCAACATCTAAAGAGCAGTAATGGAAATAGAAAAACCCTAAGTGGATCAATGACTTCAGCTGGGACATCTACACATTAATGCAGTGGTGGGCAGAATGCAGACAGTCTAAAACTGGGATCCTCATAAATATTTACTGTGCTCAGGGAACAGGTTACAGGTATATACCAGCTGAACCCTTGTGCTTCAGCAGCAGCTGGCAATGCTGACAAACACACAGTGTCATTTACATAACTGGGGTTTTTATGAATTATGCTGGCAGCATTACATTTCTTATGAGATATATCAGTATATTCTTGTATTTCTCAAGCTGAATGAATCTCCAGGGATTCAGAAGAGATTCAGGCTCTTCCTTGCTCATGTAGAGATTGGTGGGTTTTTTTCACTACACAGAGATTTTTCTAACTGTATCTCTCAGCTGACCCTCAAGTGATAGCACAAAGGAGCAGCAGATATGTGTACAACCATATAAATTAAAATTAGATTTCTCTTGGAGCTGCTTAAAAGTCACACATAAGGCACAGGAAGTGTTGAATATGAAAGTATAGCAGCCAGTCCTGTCTATCACACCCTGCACAGTCACACTGTGTGTTGGATAGTTTTTTCTATCAGGACAAGTCTTCTTTATGACTGGGAGACTAAAACAGCTTTCTTCCCGTGTCAAATTGCCCCTGTTACCCTGTGATTTTAATGAGATTTAATTGAAGGATGCAGGAAGTTTCACTGCTCTTACTCTATTTTGGGGTTTTTCTGTGTTCATGGAGGTTGCAGGGTTTTAGCAGTTTAGGCTGTCTGGGAAGAATCACCTGTGAAATGAAACTTCCATTTCCCACTTTCCCAAATGGCAGCTCTCTAAGGGTTATTTACTGCAACACAGATGAGGAAAAAAAACAGAAAAACACACAAAAAAGCTGGCGTTTGCAACAAAGAGCATTTCTAAGCTAAATCAAACCAAGCATATCTTTGAACAGAACTGTGTTTGAGGACAGGCCTGTATATTTCTCCCTGGCCAATGGGATATATTTATATAGCAGTTTATTAATAATGAGCACCAACATTTTATGCTTATTCTTATCCAGTGTAACTCACTGATGTACTGTTATTTAACACTATAGTAGAATTCCTTTCTCTGTGAGCTTTAATCATATGAGAAATTAGATTGAATTTGCATTTGCACAGCAAATTTTATGATGCAAGTTTCCTAATATACTTCAACTTGATACTGAAGTAAATTGTATTATCCCTAATGGGTCATCAGTTCTGAGGTTTAGCATTTGATCATGCTTTATTATCTTCCCTAGCTATATTCCATACCTAATTTTTTCCTGAAATGAGCATTATTGATTTACTCATTAAATACTGTCTGTTTGGTGTGAATTTTTCATCCAAGCAGTATGATGAATCCTTTTTAAAATAATGATTATATGCTGCACAAGACTTGAAATACTGTCTTCCTGAGATGCTTTTCAATGGATTGCAACTAAATACATTGTATACAGAAAACATCTTGTACCCTTTCTGCAAAATGACATCCATTGATTATATCTCCTCAAAAGTGGAACAATCAATAAATTATTATATTCTTTAAAATTAAGCTCATTTCAGGGTGAAGGATTATTTTCTTGGCTTCCTTTGAAGGTGGTGTTTTGTTTCTGTACCACTTCAGCTTAAAAGGCAGCCTCATATCATAGAAAAGTGGTTGAAAAATCTAGAAATATTTAAAAATGCAAGTTTTATCANGTGGAGCTCGGGGCCGCCCGCCCTCCTCCACACCCCGCTCCCAAAGCACAGGGCGAGCCCCGGCCGCGCAGGAGATATCAGGTTGTTCTGTTGTTTTCCCCGAGATTTGTTTTTTTCACCTTTATTGTTTCTGGAAAAAGCAAGAATGCCTTTGGTGGTTGTTTGAACCGGGATGCGGGAAGCCGGCAGGCAGTTTTCTGTGTTGTTGCTGATTTGGATTTTGATGATGGAAAATTCACCCCCCCCCCCCAAAAAAAAAAAAAAAACCAAAACAAAACCAGAAGCAAAACAAAACAACAACAACAAAAAAATACCTAAGAAAAACAAAGAAAACAGATTGGGTGAAATGAGATTCCAGCAATCCAACTTACTGACACACTATATTTTCCAGGTACTTAAATTTTCAAACCCAGTGAGTGCATCTGGAGACAGGAACTTCTTGTCATGAAGGATCTTTCTGATATTATTCCTAAATACTCATTCTAAAGAAGTTGGGTCAAAAGCAGCTGATTCTGCTACAGAAATGTGCACAATTTGTCAGTGGTGTCTCCTCTTTCCTGAATGCCAGCAGTGGTGGTTGTGCCCAACATCCATTTAAAGTCTCTTTGGTGTCTTGAACTGTAATTTTAATACACCTGTATCTCTATATAATGATCTACTGATCAACTCATATTTTCTATGTTATTTCCAAAAAATAACCTACCATCTTATAGCAGTAATTTCTGTTGTCCCTAAATTCTTGACTTGTTACTCTTTGTTATTGAATTTAATTTTCTCCTTGCCTTGCTTCCCATTTATTTTTTCTCCTCCAGGTGCCTCATCAAGAAGCTTTTGATATCATTCAGTTTATATATCTGAGTGTAATAAGTCCTTCTCTAAAAGGAAATCCTAATGAAGAAAGATTTTTAATGAAACAGCAGTCAGATGAGCATCCACTAAACTCATATTAAATAAATAACAGAATCTAATAAAAAAAGAGATATGTTCACAGGCCACAGGAGTGACAGATAAAAGAGAAATCACATAGAAAAGTTGTGGAATTCTGAAATAATATACGATCTCAAGCCAGGACAAAAGATTCAAACTATAAAAATATTGTTAATTAAGAAATCAAAAAAAAATCAAATCAATCTAAAATATTTTTTTAAACTTTCATTTTTTTACTTTCAATTTCATATCATTTGTACTGAAGTTATTCTACATTTGTCTTATATGACCAGACTTAGAGAAAACTGTGATGAAAAGACTGAAGCATTTTCTCCAAGTTGAGTAATTATATAATTCTTCTTGGAATTTTCACAGCTTTTACACAACTATTTTCACATTTTCACTGAAGTCTTACCCAAAAGCATTTTGGCTTGTCAACAAAGACAAATATAGTTTCTTCCAGAAAATATAGCACAGTGCTAGAAGCTCTGGAAGAAGATTTGTTTTCATTGCCCAACACATCAGGCTATGGCAGCCCTTCCCATCTCCGTCAGTCCAGTGATGGAGTTTTATTACTTCCCAAGGATGAGTCCTAATGAACACAGAATAAGCTGCTCACACATCTCTTCTCAGTCACAGTATGGAACTTAGTCCTTCTTTTTAACCCAGAGAATTAAAATTGCATAGTGGCCAATTGAGACCCTAAATTAAATCTATATTTAAAATCCTTTCCATTGCATTATTAGCAATGAAAGCCACAGCAATTTATTTGGGATCATACCTGTGAGATTCCAGCAGTTTCTGAAAATTGTTAGAGTAAATTAAAACAAAGATTTTTGTAATACATTTTTTCCTCATTGTAGAGACTCTCAAGCTGAGCAAATACATTATTAGTCTGGTGTAAGTTTAAGTGGGTACTTAATAAAGCAGCCAAAGCTCCACAAAGATCATGGCAGGCTTATAATTCTAATTTATTTGGAATTGGAAACCTCCTGCTATTTCCTGAGATATTTCTCTATTATTTCTGTGCTATAGCACAGCTAACACTGGACCAAAATCATTAAGGTTGAAGGCACAAATGCCATTAAATGCATGTGTCAACACACACACATATATATTGTCTGCATTTGCATCCTGAAAGTGAGACTGCTCCATACCCAGATGATTACTAACATGCTCATTTAGTTAATTATGTACTTAATTCAGGGTTAGGCTCTCAAGGGAAGGGTGGTGGGCTGGGTTGCTGTGCTCAGTGCTCTGGGGTGTTGCTGCCTACAGGGGTGCCAAGGCAGGCTGTGCATCACTGCTCTGCCTGCAGCGTGTCTGCCAGCCCCTGGGGTGGCTCTCAGGGGGTCACCCAAAGAGTGGCCTGAGCTCAAAAGCAGGAAATGTCAAAAAGGTCACATCCTACAGGTAAAAATGTGCTGAGCTTTGAAGAGAAGTGCTGCCTGCAGCCTCCACAACTGTGGTGTTTCAGAAGCCAGAGGGGAGGAGTTATTTCTACACATGCTGCTTCATCAAGGTGTTTGTCTCACAGAAGGGGCAAGAAGACAATCTCATGATATTTGAGCCCTCATCTTGGAATTCAGCAGGGCCCAGGGAAGTACAGGGGACTGGAGGAAACTGACAATAGTGTTACCAAGGTGTGAGAAAGCATGTGAGATGGATCCGCACAAGAGAAGAAAAGACACAGACAAAAATGCCTTTTTAGAGAGAGAAACAATTGTCAAGGTTTCAAAAGGAAAAATGGAGGTGAAAAGGTAAAAACACTGAATGAAAAGAGCACTGAAAGGTGGCATTTCAGTGGCACTGGGGATCAGCCTTTCAGGTACAAAAAAGCTGCAGAATAGTTCAAAGTGCTAAACATATGTTTAACAGCATCTCTTGGGATTTACCATCAATAATTACATAGTCATTGAGCAGGGTAACTACAGTGTTGTGTGAATGTTTGCAGTTGCTAAAGTCATAAAAAATTTATACAAATGTTAGCTTGACATAAGTGAAGAAGTAATTTAAGACTGAGTTTCCCCTCTTTACAATGTGTGCAAAATATTTATTCCATATAATGAGTGTTATTTTTATGACTTGGCAATTGCTCTCTTTTCCTTAACAAATCTGGAACTATTGCACTAATTCTGCATATTTTCCAGTGCAAAACAAATGAAGGTTAAACTTAACTATTTGCAGGAAAGAAACCTAAAAACCCCAAACCCTCCTTACTTGGTGCATTGTGCTCTCAATTTCTTGCATCTAAACTAGAGGTTACATTGCCTAACTTTTTTTTTTTCGTGTGTGTGTGTGTGTGTGTACTCAAAATCTTTCTGTAGGGAAAAGGAACAAACTTGGTATGCAAAGCCAATAATTTATTATTAGTCTAACCTAGTTAACTGAATAATTTAATCCATTAACAATGATAAGAATGCTTGTAGTTTAAAACTGATGCAGTTAAAGTGAGGTGTGCACAAACCTTCCAATATCTCCTCCTTACTTTGGCCTTACTTGCATTCCTGCTATAAGCAATGGCACCACTACATTGTCTGGGCTACAAGACTAGAGTCTTCACTGGCCCTGAAAAGCCCCTGAAAAGCCTCTGAAAAACAGCAGATTTATTCTATTTATTAATTTTTTCCCAGACTATCCTATTAATGCTTTCATAATCCTGCATCTAATAATGGCACCAACAGCTGCACTGGAATAGGGTAAATAACAAATTAGATAGGGGTGAATAAAACTTGTCCAAAACTTGAGAAAAAGCTACACTATCACTGAGTTAATACATATTTTTACTTTTCTGAATATCCACACAGTTTCAATGACTAAAATATTTTTATTAATGTGTTTATTTTACAGTATTGCATATATTCAGCCTTAAAACCCTATCTTTACTGGCTTACCTTTTGGCAAATGCTTCATCACCTTATCCACAGAGACACAGAGGAACATATGTATAAGATACATGAGAAATTAGCAGCAGCAGCAGAACTCTGTTAAAAAAAAATTAAAAATGGATAAGCTTCACCACAGAGCTCATAAAAATAATTATTTGAAATTTTATTGATTTATGAGACAGATCTCCATTTAGGTATCACTGTTTCAACTCCAGTGAAGCCAATGGAATTACATCTGCAGCTACTGAAGTTTTACCCCACACAGCTAATTGACTTGGCTAAGAGTATGGTGTCAACTGAAAAACCTTAAATAGCAATTTATATATATAGAAACATATAATGTTTCTAAGATTTTATTTCTTAGAGGAGAGAATCTTGGAAAAAATAACAAATGAAATCAACCCATGATAAGCTGCAGAGTGCAATTCATAATGTTGCAATTTAGAAAATCTCTTTTACTACACAGCATTGTGCTAGAATGCTGTACCAAATACACCATTTCAGTGATTGTTCATGGTCAATGATGGCCCTTACCATGTGTTTTAAAGAAGTGGGGAGAGAGGTAGAGAGGGAATTAATATAAAAAATTACACCACAGAGAATACCATGAGACTGTCGCTTCCTTTCCTCTTCCATTTTTCCCCTCCTGTCCTAAAATGTATGGTTTTGTAAGATTTAAGTAATTCATCCTTCTCCTGAGCATAAGAAATGGGAAGGATGCAACTCAATTGAGCAGCAGTTAGTGCTGGCTGAGAAGACAGCAGAGCTCAACAGCTCCTGTAACAAGCCAAGATTGCTTTTCCTCTGTGTAATGTCATAAGAGCAGGATGATAGAATGAAATGCTCTTCTCTAGGGAGTCCTCTACAGCATCTGCAGGCCCAGGTGCCTGAGGAATCTCACACTCTGCTTATTAACCAGCTTCCATAGCTGCTGTTTTCTTGTATGTAATACTTGTTGGGGAAAGTGTTTAGATACAAAGTTGGATAACTGAATTCTGTAGCAAATTCTCTTTGAGAAATAGTCATAAGGAGGTATTTGCAGCTGCTTTCAACCTCTTGTACCTTAAAGAGTTGTTCTGCTGTTCTGGGTACTTCCCAAGCCTTCTACCTCCTGTCTTCATTCAAATGTTTGTCTAAAATCAGCAAGAATTGCAGAATCACAGAAAATCTCACATTGAAAGGAACCCATAAGGATCATCAAGGGCAACTCCCTGCTCTCACATGTGTCCAACACTAAGCTCTATCACTGAGAACATCACTCAGTCATTCCTTGAACTCTGACAGATTTGTGCCTTTGACCACTTCCCTGAGGACCCTGTTCCAATGACCAGCCACTGAGTCAGTGAAAAACCTCTTCCTAATGTAGAGTCTGATGCAGCCTCATTTCATTTTCTCAATCTCATTGCTGGTCACCAGAGAGATCAGCAGGGCCCCTCTGCTGCTCCCCATGAGGGAGCTGTAGAGGGTGATGTAGTGATGTAGAGACAGCCAGTGTGTTGGACCACACACAAAATTGTGCTCCCAATAGCAGCAGCCTTCCCCACCCCTTCTTTGCTTTTCAAACCTGTTTCTTCTCATCTAAGAGATTCCTGGTGTGTATTCATAGAATAAACTGCATTGGAAGGGAGCCATCAGGGTCATCGAGTCCAGCTCCTGGCCCTGTGCAGGGCACCCCAAGAATCACACCATGTGCCTGAGACTGTCATCCAAACACTTCTTGAGCTCTGTCAGGTTGGTGCTGTGACCACTTCCCTGGGGAGCCCAGTCACCCTCTGGGGGAAGAACCTTTTCCTGATATCCAGCCTAAACCTCTCCTGATTCCTTCATGCCATTTTCTTGAGTTCTGTCACTGATCACAGAAACAAAGAGATCAGTGCCTGACCTTCCACTCCCCCTCTGAGGATGCTGAAAACCACAATGATGTCCCCCCCTCAGTCTCTTCTTCTCCAGGCTGAACAGACCAAGTGACCTCAGCTGCTCCTCATACAGCTTCCCCTCAAGGCCCTTCACCATCCTCATTGGGCACTTGCTAAAAATTTAATGTCTTTTTTTATAATGTAATGTCCAAACTGCCTCCAGGACTTGAGGTGAGGCCACCCCTGACGCTGTGAGGATTTTTTGCCTTTTCTTTTATATACATTTTATGTATTCTCACTATTCTTAGCATCCATAGTTGTAATTTTTTGGCCTGATACCTTAGCTTAGTCCTGGTATTCTGCTAGGCAAGAAGACCAAACATCCTCAAGGCCTCATAGTTGGAGGCCAGAAAGCCTTATGCTATCTTGAGAAAGCAAGGCTTCAAACTTCTCTCTAAAATGTATTTTGTAAACTAGGTTCAAGTCTCATCTGGAGAGAATAGGAAGATGTCATGTCATTCATTTAAGCTTCTCATTGGGGCATCTTTGTCAGATATGTTAATTTCCAAGGTCTATAAAATTCTATACGTGGATGTGTATGTTTCAGTGGATTCCACCTTGACGAGTTGTGCACCTAAAGATCCTTATTAAATACTGAGGTAAAAACACTTTTATCCCTTAACCATGTCTGGCTTGTAATTCTAGGACCAAGAAANAATATAAAAAATTACACCACAGAGAATACCATGAGACTGTCGCTTCCTTTCCTCTTCCATTTTTCCCCTCCTGTCCTAAAATGTATGGTTTTGTAAGATTTAAGTAATTCATCCTTCTCCTGAGCATAAGAAATGGGAAGGATGCAACTCAATTGAGCAGCAGTTAGTGCTGGCTGAGAAGACAGCAGAGCTCAACAGCTCCTGTAACAAGCCAAGATTGCTTTTCCTCTGTGTAATGTCATAAGAGCAGGATGATAGAATGAAATGCTCTTCTCTAGGGAGTCCTCTACAGCATCTGCAGGCCCAGGTGCCTGAGGAATCTCACACTCTGCTTATTAACCAGCTTACATAGCTGCTGTTTTCTTGTATGTAATACTTGTTGGGGAAAGTGTTTAGATACAAAGTTGGATAACTGAATTCTGTAGCAAATTCTCTTTGAGAAATAGTCATAAGGAGGTATTTGCAGCTGCTTTCAACCTCTTGTACCTTAAAGAGTTGTTCTGCTGTTCTGGGTACTTCCCAAGCCTTCTACCTCCTGTCTTCATTCAAATGTTTGTCTAAAATCAGCAAGAATTGCAGAATCACAGAAAATCTCACATTGAAAGGAACCCATAAGGATCATCAAGGGCAACTCCCTGCTCTCACATGTGTCCAACACTAAGCTCTATCACTGAGAACATCACTCAGTCATTCCTTGAACTCTGACAGATTTGTGCCTTTGACCACTTCCCTGAGGACCCTGTTCCAATGACCAGCCACTGAGTCAGTGAAAAACCTCTTCCTAATGTAGAGTCTGATGCAGCCTCATTTCATTTTCTCAATCTCATTGCTGGTCACCAGAGAGATCAGCAGGGCCCCTCTGCTGCTCCCCATGAGGGAGCTGTAGAGGGTGATGTAGTGATGTAGAGACAGCCAGTGTGTTGGACCACACACAAAATTGTGCTCCCAATAGCAGCAGCCTTCCCCACCCCTTCTTTGCTTTTCAAACCTGTTTCTTCTCATCTAAGAGATTCCTGGTGTGTATTCATAGAATAAACTGCATTGGAAGGGAGCCATCAGGGTCATCGAGTCCAGCTCCTGGCCCTGTGCAGGGCACCCCAAGAATCACACCATGTGCCTGAGACTGTCATCCAAACACTTCTTGAGCTCTGTCAGGTTGGTGCTGTGACCACTTCCCTGGGGAGCCCAGTCACCCTCTGGGGGAAGAACCTTTTCCTGATATCCAGCCTAAACCTCTCCTGATTCCTTCATGCCATTTTCTTGAGTTCTGTCACTGATCACAGAAACAAAGAGATCAGTGCCTGACCTTCCACTCCCCCTCTGAGGATGCTGAAAACCACAATGATGTCCCCCCCTCAGTCTCTTCTTCTCCAGGCTGAACAGACCAAGTGACCTCAGCTGCTCCTCATACAGCTTCCCCTCAAGGCCCTTCACCATCCTCATTGGGCACTTGCTAAAAATTTAATGTCTTTTTTTATAATGTAATGTCCAAACTGCCTCCAGGACTTGAGGTGAGGCCACCCCTGACGCTGTGAGGATTTTTTGCCTTTTCTTTTATATACATTTTATGTATTCTCACTATTCTTAGCATCCATAGTTGTAATTTTTTGGCCTGATACCTTAGCTTAGTCCTGGTATTCTGCTAGGCAAGAAGACCAAACATCCTCAAGGCCTCATAGTTGGAGGCCAGAAAGCCTTATGCTATCTTGAGAAAGCAAGGCTTCAAACTTCTCTCTAAAATGTATTTTGTAAACTAGGTTCAAGTCTCATCTGGAGAGAATAGGAAGATGTCATGTCATTCATTTAAGCTTCTCATTGGGGCATCTTTGTCAGATATGTTAATTTCCAAGGTCTATAAAATTCTATACGTGGATGTGTATGTTTCAGTGGATTCCACCTTGACGAGTTGTGCACCTAAAGATCCTTATTAAATACTGAGGTAAAAACACTTTTATCCCTTAACCATGTCTGGCTTGTAATTCTAGGNAGTTGTAATTTTTTGGCCTGATACCTTAGCTTAGTCCTGGTATTCTGCTAGGCAAGAAGACCAAACATCCTCAAGGCCTCATAGTTGGAGGCCAGAAAGCCTTATGCTATCTTGAGAAAGCAAGGCTTCAAACTTCTCTCTAAAATGTATTTTGTAAACTAGGTTCAAGTCTCATCTGGAGAGAATAGGAAGATGTCATGTCATTCATTTAAGCTTCTCATTGGGGCATCTTTGTCAGATATGTTAATTTCCAAGGTCTATAAAATTCTATACGTGGATGTGTATGTTTCAGTGGATTCCACCTTGACGAGTTGTGCACCTAAAGATCCTTATTAAATACTGAGGTAAAAACACTTTTATCCCTTAACCATGTCTGGCTTGTAATTCTAGGACCAAGAAAAAGGCATCACCCCAGTGCAGAGCAGAGCAGAGCAGAGCAGAGCAGAGCAGAGCAGAGCAGAGCAGGACAATCCCTTGCCCGACTGCTGATGCTGTCCCTGATGCCTCCCAGGACAGAGCTGACCCTCCTGGCTGCCAAGGCACTGCTGGCTCCTGTTCAGCTTGCCATGGACCAGGACCCCCAGGGCCCTTTCTGTGATGCTGTTTTCCAGCCTCCCATGCCCTGGTTTATACACACTGACAGAGTTACTCCATGCCAGGTGCAGAATCCAGCACTTGCCCATGGCTGGTGATTGTCCATCTCTCATTTGCCAAGGTCTCTCTGCCAGGCCTCTCTGNCCTGACCTTCCACTCCCCCTCTGAGGATGCTGAAAACCACAATGATGTCCCCCCCTCAGTCTCTTCTTCTCCAGGCTGAACAGACCAAGTGACCTCAGCTGCTCCTCATACAGCTTCCCCTCAAGGCCCTTCACCATCCTCATTGGGCACTTGCTAAAAATTTAATGTCTTTTTTTATAATGTAATGTCCAAACTGCCTCCAGGACTTGAGGTGAGGCCACCCCTGACGCTGTGAGGATTTTTTGCCTTTTCTTTTATATACATTTTATGTATTCTCACTATTCTTAGCATCCATAGTTGTAATTTTTTGGCCTGATACCTTAGCTTAGTCCTGGTATTCTGCTAGGCAAGAAGACCAAACATCCTCAAGGCCTCATAGTTGGAGGCCAGAAAGCCTTATGCTATCTTGAGAAAGCAAGGCTTCAAACTTCTCTCTAAAATGTATTTTGTAAACTAGGTTCAAGTCTCATCTGGAGAGAATAGGAAGATGTCATGTCATTCATTTAAGCTTCTCATTGGGGCATCTTTGTCAGATATGTTAATTTCCAAGGTCTATAAAATTCTATACGTGGATGTGTATGTTTCAGTGGATTCCACCTTGACGAGTTGTGCACCTAAAGATCCTTATTAAATACTGAGGTAAAAACACTTTTATCCCTTAACCATGTCTGGCTTGTAATTCTAGGACCAAGAAAAAGGCATCACCCCAGTGCAGAGCAGAGCAGAGCAGAGCAGAGCAGAGCAGAGCAGAGCAGGACAATCCCTTGCCCGACTGCTGATGCTGTCCCTGATGCCTCCCAGGACAGAGCTGACCCTCCTGGCTGCCAAGGCACTGCTGGCTCCTGTTCAGCTTGCCATGGACCAGGACCCCCAGGGCCCTTTCTGTGATGCTGTTTTCCAGCCTCCCATGCCCTGGTTTATACACACTGACAGAGTTACTCCATGCCAGGTGCAGAATCCAGCACTTGCCCATGGCTGGTGATTGTCCATCTCTCATTTGCCAAGGTCTCTCTGCCAGGCCTCTCTGCCCTTAGGGGAGGTGACAGCTCTTCCCCCTGCAGAGTCATCAGGATGGCACTCTCTGTCATGACACTACCCTGAGATCAGCTCAGTTGGTTACAGCATGGTGCCAAAAGCACCAAGGCTGTGATCCCTGTACGTGCCATTCACTTAGGAGTTGGACTTGGTGATCCTTGTGGGTCCCTTCCAACTCAGAACAGTGTGTGATTCTGTGATTCTATATGTCAGCATGACAGTAATATGTCCTGTCTCTCAAAGTGGATCCAGGCTGCTCTTTTTCCCTGACATTAAACTCAGGTCCAAATTGTTTCTTTTTCTTAAAAGAATAATTCTTCCTCAACCAGAAAATTAAACATAATTTGAACTGTCTTAGAGGTGAGGCTCTGCCTTTGGAAACAACAGCAATTATGTGAGGTCCCTTCATTCCTCATCTGTTTATTCTGGATTCTGCTCTTCCTGGGAGAAGGAATATGTATGTATTAGGCCAGTGCTCTGCTCTAGTTCTTTGCATAGTTGCACAAACATGTTTTTTAATATCTCAATGGGGTTTGGTATCAAGAGGAGGGAAAAGGGAGTGCTGTGAAATGTCACTATCACCAAGCCCATGAATGCATAAGCTTTAGACATGAACATTTTGATTGCTCTTCATTTTTTAGAGCACCTCTTGCAATACTGTAATCATTTTCATGCTACTTCTTGAAAAACTCTCAGAGTTATCAATATACTGTTTGCTTTGTTTGTATTGGAACACTATTATAATATCATAACATTATATTGCAGTAAGGTTTCCCCTATTAAGTTATTTGAAGAGCATATTAGTTCTTTGCAGCTCCAGTGCTGGTCTGGGAGTTTTTTCTGTTTAATCATGCATTTCTGTAGAATCAAAGACATGCAAAGCTGAAAGCAGCCTCAGGAGAGCACCATCTCCAATCACCAGCAATTAGGCAGAATGAATGATTTACAATTCCTTTCTAGGTTACTCTTCTCAATACCAAATCTCCCTCTACCATGGGTACATCAGCACGAGTTTAGTTCTCATTTACTTATATTTTGTTATATATTTGTGTTATACTTGTTTATGCAAACTATTTTTGTGTTTCCTCCTAAATCATTGATAAAATTTGAACATGGTGAAAAACAAGTCTCTGAGAATTCACTGCTTACTAACAATTCCCTATTTACATTTATATTATTATATAACTTTTTATAATAAACCTCAAAAATCACCACTTAACAAATTTTTAGTCCATTAAATATGCAACATTAATTTTTTATCAATTTACTTTCTTTCTCTTGAAGCTAAATGTCATATACAGTATAAAGGGAGTAGCAATATGGAATAGATTCAAATTGTGTTGCTTCTAATTTAATAATAAAATATGATACTATCTGTTATACCTGTTATCAGTGTCTCTTTTTTTTTTAATTAGCAGTGAAGGATTTGCTTATCTCTTCAGCTGGCCTGTGACAGTCAGAATAACCCAAGCTGGCAAAGGGCAAAAGAGATCTGATTTGGAAAAAGCATTCTAAATGTCAAATTTGTCATTTGCTTTCTCATATTCCAGCCCTGCCTTCTGCAGAGAGCAAGTAACAAGTGGCTGAGTCGATGGTGTAGAGTTGCTACTTATTATAATTCTAAGGTAGAATTAAACTATGAGAAAATGTAGTGGAGCACATCACACCCTCTTGGAAGGCAGAGGAGTGAGGTTACTCTGTACTTTGCTGCACAGATGGAAAAGAAACTTCAAAAGAAGAATCCATCCATACATCAAAGACTTTTTACTTTTTTAAAAAAACATACACAACCCCTCCCTAAATCTTTCATCTGTAGTCTCACAAATGTGCAGTTCTAATCAAAGACATAGTAATGTACATCCCTGTAAATAAAAAATTTAAAGACAAAAGGTTCTGGTGTGGATGGAAAGATGCAGAAAAATTCTGGTATCCCTAGCCATGAGCTGGAAACCTGCTCATGAATGCCTCACCTTCACAGCAGGAGGACCAGTAGCTGAACTGGCTCCATAGTTCCAGCTCTGAAGAATACCTCAGAAGCAACCCTGCATTAATGCCTGTCAGATATAGGCTTAAAAATTGTATCCATTAAATAAAACCTCAACTCTTTGCTTTACTAGATTAAATGTGTTTTTATTTCCTACTTTTAAAGTGATGCAAGTATACTTAAAGGGGAGGCAGACTCTTCCTGGTCACAGGTAAAACTGCAAAGGAAAAAGGGCAGTGGCATCCTTCAGAGTACCTAAAACTGGAGACTCTAGAGTAGAGTCCTCCTGTGTCAGGCTCTACAGGGCCAAGCTGGCCCTACTAATAGTGTTACCAGTGTCAAAACCAGGATTCATGAAAGATTTAATCCTGATGAACTTTATCAGCATGATCTCTTGGAAACAGAGGGTACATGGCTTCAGGAAACTTGTATTTTCACAGATCCTCTTATCTTGGGTTAAATTTCTTCATGAACACAGTATCATAATATTAATTTTTGATTTAGGCAGTGAATACAGAACATATCTTGTTGCAAGAAGAATAACAAAGGACTCTAAGGCAAATAGTGTTAATTATCATAAATTCATAGAACCAGTCACAAAATCAATCACAGAATCACAGAATGGTTTTGGTTGGAAGGGATCTTAAAGACAATCTGGTTCCAACCCCCCTGCCATAGGCAGGGACAACTTCCACTAAAGCAGGTTGCTCAAACCCTACCCAGCCTGGCTTGGAACACTTCCAGTGTCTCATCACCCTCACAGTAAAGAGTTTCTTCTTTCTATCTAAACTAACCCTGTCTTTCAGTTTAAGACCATTCCCCTCTGCCCTGTCACCACATACCCCTGCAAAATGTTATTTTCCAGCCTTCTTGTAGACAGCCTTCAGGTACTGGAAGGCTGCAATAAGGTCACCCCACAGCCTTCTCTTCTCCAGGCTAAAAAATCCAAATTCTCCCACCCTTCCCTCATAGGAGAGGGGTTCCATCCCTCTAATTATCTCTATGGTCTCTTCTGGACTCACTCAAACAGTACAAGGTCCTTCCTGTGCTGAGGACCCCAGAGCTGGACACAGGATTCCAGGTGGGGTCTCACCACAGCGAGCAGAGGGGAGAATCCCCTCCCTCACCTGCTGCCCACAGTGCTTGTGATGCAGCCCAGGGCACGTTTGGCTTTCTGGACTGCAAGTGCACACTGCCAGCTCATGCCAAGCCTCTCATTCACAAGCACCCCCAACCCTCTGTAATAATGCTCTGTGATAATCCTCTATGATAGCTTTGAACTGTTCTCAGAATTTAGCAAAATGTGCTGAAATGATCACATTGTTACACAAGATATTTGTATGGTCTGTTTATCACAAGTAGTCTGTTTGTGTGTCTGTGTGTCTGTAACACACCAGTTGTATTTTCATTTGCTCAGCACCCAGAATGCCTGGCTGTCTTGCCAGAAATAAGAACTGTGTGTGCCTGGAGGAATTAACTACAATCCTTTTCATAAAGAGTCCCGTCTCTCTGGTAACACACAAGCTTTAGTTCCATTATCTAAATCTTTTATCTTCCCTTCTTTGATTGAAGGATACTTTTTCATCTTTATATTTTTCAGTGAATGAAGTGCAGATGAAGATCTCTTATGTGACAGAAATATTCCACCTTTCCTGTGAAATTGCCCTGAAGGCCTCATCAAAGACAACATCCTCTAAATTATTAGGCACATATGTTAAAAATAGTCATTTGCATTCCATTAAAATAACACAGACCCTACTGCTAAAACTTCCATCCTGTCCTTTGAATTTATGTGCACTGAAAACAGCTCTTTTGTAAATATAATCATTATCCTCCTTTCTTAAAAGAATCACAAGAAAAGGTAATATCTTTCCTATTTCTTTGATATTTCCTTCTTATGAATAAAGTACTGTGCCATTCTGCAAGTCGTTCTTTTAGGATAAAAATTCTTATGAAAAACTTCCTAAAACCTAAAGAACTGCAGTTATGTTGGGTATTCTTCTGGCCATTCTCTCCCTTTCTATATCAACACAAATCTTTCCCATTCCTGATCTTTTTGTCACATTTGTTGATTTAGTTCTGGCAGATCAGAAGCACTGTTAGTACTAAAGTTGCACCTTGTCTGCCACTACGGAGGCGGCAGTCTGTCACTCAAGCAATTTTGCCACATGGTTGGTTGCTGTGTGCACTGCTCTGAATGCATTTCCTTTACTCAGTTCCTTAGTTCTTTCCCCTTGCTCCTTCTTGCCCTCTTGCAGCCCTGCAGCTCCAGGACCTTGGTCCCAGCTACTCCTGCAGCACCTCTGTCCTTTTCCTCATCCAGGCTCAGGCCAGTGTACGTCAATTCATTTGTCACAATCCAAACAGGCTGTCCTGGCTGCAGCAAATCAAGCTTTTGTTGCAGGTCTTTCACGTTGTAATTGCTTGTCTTTCTGGGAATAATATCACATCATGAATGCCAGATCTTTGCAATCAGAATTCTGGCTTTGGGAGGCGTGCTTTGTGCCGTGCCTGGCTGCCTTTGCTTGCCCGTGCTACACATCACTGCCCTAACAAGCTGCTGAGTTCCTGCAGAGCCATTAAATCTTTGTGCCTCATCTCTCCCTCTCTCCCTTCCAGGCTTGGATAGCTGAATCACACAGCACGTGCACAGACACTATTCCAAAATAGGGTTTCGTGAAGAAAGGAGAAGAAAGACGTGGGTTTTATTTTCCCTATCTAAAACCCAATAAATTATTTTCCACTCATGGAGTGTAGGGTTTATAACCTAAACTCAACCTGAGAGAGCAAAGCAACCTTTCCCTAACATTGTCTTCATCAAAAGCAGAAGCAGGATGTAATAATAAGCTTGCTATTATAACAGAACTCACTTTTCTCACAGTTACACTTCTTTTCAGATACAATACTTCTTTTCAAATACAATATTTATATCTGAGATTTATATCAGAGACCATATTAATTATTAGTCATTATAATTATTCTAATACCATCTCCAAGTAAAGGCAGAACATTTACCATGTGCCAAAAGAGTCTGATATTCTGTGGTGGTTTTTTTTTTTCTGGTTGAGGCCATTCTTTAAGAAAGAGTTTTTGAAGATTTTTTTGGATAAAACAAATCTTAGATTGTTTTATTTTTCCCCTTCTCAAGGATGAAAAATATCTAATGTGATTTTTCAGAAAATTTGTTAGTGCCAGACACCAGTAAAAGCAGTGAAATGCAAATTCTGAAAAAACTTTGTAAAATTCTGGGCATGCTGGTTAGCACTGTATAATTCATCTTTCTTTTATCCTGTAATCTGGAGCTGAGCTGCCATGCAGTATATGCTCCATCTTTGCCTATCTCAGCCAGCACTAGTGTGCACTTGCTTATCATCTTCCTTGATAAAGTCCATCCATCATTCTAATGTCATTATTTGTCTTATGATAAATTCTGTCAAGATTGGTAGAGTGTGATTAGTTTTTTGAACTCTAAAATAGAGACAGAAAGATCTCTTTAAGGCCTGCAGAAATCTCATCTTGTGTATTGAAGGCAAAGAGGGTCAAACTCACCACAATAAAATAGCTGGGCAGAGAGTAGAAAAGTTGCCAGGGACACTGAACATGAATTTTTCAACTTTGTCACTCCCTGCTTATTGATATCTATTGCCTTCTAAATGAGACAACTTAAATAGTCAAAATTCAAGAATAATATCCTCAAAATAGGACTTCCTTAGCAAGATGTAGTCAGTTTTCCAATTAAGGTCAAATGGTTTCAAGTAAGAGGTAAACCCATCCATTGGTGTGATACACAGAGTAATTTAAGTTATATTTGTCAAATGAAACTTGCTCCACGATCACAGAAAAAATCCCAGTCTCTCAGTCCTGGGTGGGACTGTGCCTTGCCCCATGCATGCTCCCATAGGGGTACACAAAGACATTTTGCTTTTCCCCTCTTTTTCTCATCCTGATCTTCATTGGGTCTTCTGCTCTGGAAAAGGTGGGAGCCTCCTTCTTTGTCAAAGACACCAGGGTATCTGCCAAAGCCCTGAACGTTTTTACACAGTGCCTGGCAGCAGAAGATGCACACAACTGGTAATTGTCATGTCCCATGTTGGCACACCCAGAGCAGAGTGGTCAGATCACCCTTGCCCCTTTCTCTGCCCAGACGAGCAAATGAGAACCAGTTCATTTGCTGTGACTGTCAGTCAATTACAACTCTTGCTCTGAGCAAATATCAAACACTCTGCTCAAGAGATATTGTGCCTAAATGTTCTGGCTTACAATTACCAGCTTTAGTTATTAATTCTACGGTAGGTGAAGCTGAGAGATAAATTTGGTTATAGAAGATTTAACAGAGGTTATATTTATTAACCCTTATTTAATCATCTCAGCCAAGCAAACAGCTTTGATCTACAGCGTAGAGCTGTAGTTCAATATTTACACCTTGCCTGAAAATATGGCATTTAATCTAATCAAGTTGGCCAATGCTGAACATGCCACATTAAATGTTTGCTCTTCAAATCTGGAGTTCACTCATTCTGTCATTCTAATTCCCGGACCCAATTTGAAAATAGTTTGCATTACATGCTATCTTGCAGCTTTATGTGTTTGCCTACCAAACACAGGTTAAATGACCTTGTGTGAATGTGACATTGTTAAAATCAAAGCATAAATGCAACAGTATTATCTACTAAAAGAAAAACCAATACATTCCTAACAGCAAAAGACAAAATATCTCTCTATCCACAACAGTTCTTTTGCTACCAAAAATAATCTTGCTTTTCGCTCCTCAGCAGAACATTAGCAGCTGGTATGATCATTGTAATTTTTTCTTGTCCTTCTCCAATAAAATCCTTAAAACAGTAGGTTGAAAGATGAACAAACAAATGGGGAGGCAGCAAAAACAAACAGTGTAAAGTTAAAATCTCTAAAAAAATGACAGTCTAAAAGAAAGCAGGGAAGCCTGACTCTAATCTCACCCAAAACAGTTCCAGCAAAGCAGGAGCAATTCTAATGATCTTGAAGGAGGTACAATGGGAGGATGAGATCACAGTTGAAGCCTTATTTCCTCATTGCTTCTTGTGTTTCTCGTATTGGAACTGTGACAGCAAGAAAAAATGTGTTTAAAAACCAACCAACAAATATCCCCTCTCTCAACACACCCCTCCAAAAATAAGAAAAGAAAGAGTAACAAAATGGTATCACAAAGACAGAACTAATAAGAAATTTGCCCAGAGTTAATTTTAAAACATCTGCTTTTTTCACTTGCAGAAAGTTTTTAATACAGGCTGCCCTGACAAAGGGACAGCACCTGCCATTGTGGAAAAACTGAACATGCATAAAGCGGCAGAACTGTGCTGCTCACCACTAGAGGAATATCTGTGTGTTTGAAATGCTTCTTCAAAGGACTGGTGACCACAGCAGGAGACAGAAGTTATGGAAGGGGTGGGTCAGGCCATGGCCACCCCATCAGGCCATAATGACCCCGTGCTGAGCTGGGGGAGGAAGCAGCTCCTGGGCCCAGCACGGGCACCTCCTGCACTCTGTGAAACTCTGCAGCATCGACTCAGCCTTTGAAGCACATCTCAGACTGCCAGCCCTGCTCTGCTCTATTATGTGCAGCAAAACACAGAAAACATTTCTGTAGTTCTTCTACATACAACCCTATCAGTATTAATATAAAATTTTACTTCCAGTACACAATGTGTTACTGTTTCCCTCCCCATCCTTTTTTGAAAATATAAATATGTAGCTACATACATATAGGATATCAAAAATGGTTTAGAGAGGAGAATACCAATGTCATTGACAGAATAATACAAAAATATTATAATGATAAACCAGATTATACATTACAGAATGAAAATTCAGTGATTTTTCCATGCTCACAAAACCAGAGCAAATAATAGACATCCACACTTCAATTCACCTGCCCTAACTTAGATACCTCAAAGTTTCAGTTTTGGAATCACAGCTACTCAGCCTATGTTCCTCTTAGGGACAATGGAGATAAAAGATCTATTAAAGCAGCTTTCATCTCATCCTAAAAATAAGTCATGTTCTGGAGGTCTAATTGTCTCCATCCAAAAGATCTATTAAAGCAGCTTTCATCTCATCCTAAAAATAAGTCATGTTCTGGAGGTCTAATTGTCTCCATCCAAAAGATCTATTAAAGCAGCTTTCATCTCATCCTAAAAATAAGTCATGTTCTGGAGGTCTAATTGTCTCCATCCAATATAAAGGTAACATAGTGCTTCCAGTTCATCTATAGATAAATTTATATCATTTAATTGATACAGGTCCACCCAGACCTCCTGATTCCTATGTTATACATTATATAGTGGTGTTTATTGCATAGAGGGAGACCTAGAGAGTTTGGTTCATATTTCTCTGTATTTTTCCATTGCTTCCATCGGTATTTCCTTCTCTCCTTCCTTCCACTTACAAAACACCTGACTGTTAAACACGATGAACAATTTTATTGTTAAGCATTTAAGAAGAGATAAATGATGGTTTGAATGTTAATGCACCAAGGTAGATCAGAATCTTAGCACTGTTAAATGGTTTCTGAGCCACTAGAGCATAGCGTCAGTGCTGTAAAGAATCACTCCCTGATGGATTGTTAGCAATACTCTAACTCTTTTCAGGACAATAATATTGACTTCACATTAGATAAACATGAATCTTCTAAACAAGAGGTGAATACACAGGAATCAGCCTCTTTGTGTCTAGCAGCTAAAAGGTGGCAGGACACACTCTATAGAGTTTAATTTTAACTGTAATTAGCTTTTGCAGTGAAGTGCAGTAAGGTAACAAATGAGGTACAGTGCTGCAACACAGGACTGAAGAGAGAATGGAGGAGGTCATACTCTTTACCTTGACAATTTTTGGTTTTCACAAAACTCATTGTTAGTAAAACACAGACATTAAATGACACTTTTGCTTTCAAAGAGGTAGTTGTGTGGGAGAAAAAAGAGTAAAAAACAATGAGGTATTTAATCTGTAGTTGGAAGTTGCTCAAATGTGAATGCTGACACCTTCCTCTTTAGCTGTAGGCCACATATTCTGAAAAAGTAATGTAATGGCTCAGTAAATTGCTTAGCATTTTCCAATGGTTTATGACCCCAGCAGAAATCAGATACATCAGTGAATTTTTACCTTTACAGGTGCTATTTTCTGTCTGCTAACGAGAAACAGAACAACTGAATGCCACTATGGAATTCATTTAGAACTTGGAATCCTAATTTTGGTGCTATTATAATTCTACAAAAAAGTAAAGTCAAAAAATTTAATACTTCTGATAACCCAAAAGCAGTCTTTAAATGGCAGAAATATAGGAAGTAGAAATCCAGAATTTGAGGCAATTATTTACTCTCAGTCCTACCATCACTTAATTCAGTACAGAATTTTGAGGGGTTTTACCAGTCTTCATTACCTCAAGAAATACAACAACAGAAACCACAACTGGAATAGACCTCATGAGGCAGGCTAATCCACAGTCATGATCCACCCCAAATCAGCTCTCTCCAAGCTCTTCTTAATGAACATTTGTCTGAATCAATCTGCAAAGTCTTTTATTTCAAAGATTAAATCTCCTTATCAAAAAGAAAAAAAGAAAAAAATATATAAGTTCATGAATTTCATTCACATTCCTAATGTCCAAAACCTCACTAAAAAATCCTTTTCACAGAAAAACTGTGATGTAGTTAAAATATTCACTGGTTGAATATGTTTTCTATATTCCCCTTGAGTTTCATTTCAACTTTACTTGCTGGCACTTTGAAAACTTCTCACAGGTAAATCTGGATGTTATATCCTTCCTCTATTCATACCTTGCCTCATAAATCTCACCCTCAAATGCACATAGTAAAATAAGTATCACATTAATAAATAAATTAAACTATGAAAATTAAAGCATTACCTTTCTCTGGAAATTTGAAACTCTCTTTACTATGAGTGCAGTTACTCTGAAGAAAGACATGGAGTTGAAAAGGCAAAAGAAAACTGTTTTCAAATGTCTCTCCACAAAGCTGTGATTTGCTCCAAAACTTAAGCATAGAAGGAGCATGAGCATTGGCCAAGAAAAAGACAATTTCTGGAAGTTTATTTCAAAATTTGTCAAAAAGATGCTCCCTGTTTCATTACATCTTTGGAGGCTGAGTGCTTCTTTGTGTGGCTGCCAATCCAGACTCCCACTTCTGCATGACAATAATTCCTGCAGCCCTGCCGTGAGCTGCAGGGCTTCCATGGCAAAGGCTCAAAGGGAATTTCCAAACCCCTAAAGGAAAAAAGCATTGTAAAAAAACAAGACAAAACAATCAGGTGTACCTCTGCAGCATCAGTCACTCAAGGATCTTGAAAATGCTTTAAGGGCTCTAATTATCTGAAGTTTGTAATGGCAAGGGATTACAGATTAGTACAGCATATAAAAATAAAGTACATGCTCTAGAATCATGTACCTTTTACTAAATATTGATGCACACATTGAATTGTGCTTTAAAATAAATGTCCCCTGATATTTCTTCATTGCTATTTCTTCATGCTCAATGATATTACTTCATTGCTACTTTTCTCAGAGACATTTTCTAGAATATTATGTTATATAAGGCCATACCCTCAACTGAGATAAATCAGTATCATCCTAGTTTCAAATGAGCTGCACTGAGTTTAAACCAGTAGAAAATCTACCCAATTTTCTTCATCCTTTTACAAAAAGCCCCTGCATGTAGCACAGAACTTGTGTTTGAACACAAAGAAAAATAAGATTTTCAGTGTATGCACAGCAAGGAAAATTACTAGCTTTTGGATATTACAGATTTAAGGGATATATGAGAAGCTTATGAGCTCTCAGGCTCTACTATATTGCTTTGGAAGCTGGACTAGGATAGGCATGATGAAGAGGTTTAGCAGAGTACATATTAGAAATTCGAGTAAGCCACAACCATGCAATAAAAATTATAGCAGACAATACAATATAATGATTTTACGAAGCATTGGAAGCATTGAAAAGAGCTCATCTCAAGTTTGGCTTCCAAGTAAATTATTAACTTGGTCTCCAAGAACAGACAAGTTTTCTCCCTCTCTTTCTCAGCTGTTTGGGTTTTTTTCCCTTTCTTTCAGCCCATCAGTGTTGGCTTAAGATATGGTTCATAAAAACATATATGGAAATTGTTTTATAATACATTTAATGTTTGGAACAACCTGAACAGTGACTTCAAAACTTCCCAAAGTTTTTATTGTAATCCACTCCAGACTGAGAGCCAGCACAACTTTTCTCAGTGGAGAGGGATAAGACAACAAGGATTTAGTTTCCAACATGATATAGAAAAGTAGATCTTGAGAATCACCTAGTTAAAAACCAGGTGATTTAGAGCCGATGCCAAGTAAAGGGGTCACCATGCTTTAAATGCAGTAATTCAGCTGCTTGTTCTGCCTTTTTCACAGATTCAAAAAAAATTTCCAAGCACAAGCCTGGATTTTCCTGCAAAATGCCATTGTAAGATGCAGTTATTATAGTCCATGCAATTATTAGAGTCCTGCTAGTTCAAGCCATGTCAGAAATGGTGAAAGATTAACCTTAGTTTCCCAAAAACTACAAAATGTGCTGTCCTAGGAATGTAAATGGCCAAAGCAAAGGATGAAACTAAGACAAAACCCTGAGAGTGGGGAGGTGTGCTCAGGTATTGCCTTTCCTCAGGAGCAGTGGCAATGGCAACAGCTGGCTTAAGAAGGGCATTCCCCAGGATCTGAGGTCATACCAGCAGCAGCTGATTCCATTTTTCAGGATGCTGGCTAAGACAGACTGTGCAAGTGGCCTGGACTGTGGCTCTTTGCTGCCCTAGCTAACTTGTAGGCATTGAAATGTAAGCATAGAAATACAGGCACTTCCTTCCAGATATTTCTGGCCCTGTGTATGCATGGCCAGGTTTTGGCAGCAGAAGGGCTACAGGGGTGGCATCTCTGAGAAGCTTCTGGCAGAGTCAATCCCAGCCAGCTCCAAGCCAGTTGGCCAAGGCCAATGGCCTCTGGGATAACAGATCTAAGAAGGAAAAAGTTGCAGGAGCAATTGTGTCCAGAGAAGAGCAGGGTGAGAATATGTGAGAGGAGCAACTCTGTAGACACCAAGGTCAGTGCAGAAGGAGGGGCAGGAGCTGCTCCAGTGCTAGAGTGGAGGTTGCCCTGCAGCCCCTGGTGTAGCCCCTCAGCCCATGGAGGGCCAGGGGTGTGCAGGGATCCCCCTGCAGCCTGTGGAGCAGAGCCACACCAGAGCAGGGGGAGGCCTGAGAGGAGGCTGGGAACCACTGAGAGGCCTGTGTTGCTGGAGCAGGGTCCTAGCAGGGACCTGCAGACCCATGGAGAGAGGAGCCCGTGCTGGAGGAGGTTTCCTGGTAGGACTTGTGACCCCACGGAGGACTCACACTGGAGCAGGGGAAGGACTCCTCTCCCTGAGCAGCAGCAGAAACAACAGATGATGAACTGATCACAGCCCCCAGTGCCCATCTCCCTGAGGCACTGGAGGAAGGATTAGGGCTGGGAATGAGGGGTGGGGGGAAAGTGTTTTCAAGGTACTATTTTACTTTTCATTATCTTGCTCTGATGTTGCTAGTAATAAGTTCAATTAATATCCCTAATTCTAGTCTATTTTGCCTGTGACAGTATTTTGTGAGTGATCTCTCTGGATCCTTATCTCAACTCATGAAATCTTTGTTATATTTTCTCTCCCCTGTCCAACTGCAGAGGGAAGTGATAGAGAGGCTTTGGTGGGTGCCTGGAATCCAGCCAGGGTAAACTCACTCCAATATTCTTAATGGAAATCTAGGTGAAGTAGAACTTATGTCTGATTTAGGGTAAATTTTCTGTGCATATTTCCTGTTCTGAAGAGATCATAACTCTTTTTCCCTTATCATGAGGATGTATTGTATTAAAAATATTAAAGAGTAGTAAACGCTCAGAACTTTGTGCTAAAATCATTACTTAAAATGTCCAAATCTCTCAGTCACGTTCTGTTTTTCAGAAAACCTTTCTGGATTTACAGTAGGGCAGTAAGACTGAGACACTAAGAAAAACATCAGGGAAAATTCACCTCTGTTGGTGAACAGTTACATTTTGCAATGGAAGTCACTAACTGGCCAATATTCACTCCAAGGATAATCAAACAGATAACTGGCAATGATCACAGGTAAAAGTAAGATTTTCCACACGTGTGCTGTGGAATGTTGTGGCTATAGACCACCAGTGGAAAATGTCACTGTCAACTGATACCAATTTGCTGTTTGCTGAGGGAAAATTAAAGTAGACTTGAATGAATGGCTAACCTGGCAAGGCAGTGCCTGGCATGAAAATAAGGGAAGAGAGATACAGTGCAGGCACTGAACAGGACCATAAACTGACCCAACAGCACTTACAGAAATTTAGCTAATTACATGTAAGAGGGAAAGAATGAGAATCCTGATTAAAAAAAGAATTCAAAATGGATTATGCTGCTTCTGCATTCACCAGCTGTAATATGTCATCTTATAAACAGCAAAATGAGTGATTGTTCTATAAACCTTTATTTCAGATGTGATATCTACAATATGTATGTGGAAGTTCAAAAAACCTAAGTTAATAAAAACGTATAGGAATTCTTTCAAGAGCAAAGGCCTTCTAAAGGATGCAAAGTGCCAAGTGGGCTCATTTTATAATAAATGTTAAAATGTAAGAGATTCAAAAATGTCTTTATTTCTAAAATAGCCCAGAAAGAAAGATAAAAATGAAGTTAAAATGGAAAAGACTGTTTCATAATCATGTGCCATAGTTCAAACAAAAGGATAACTTTTTTGACAAACCAAAATAAGAAACTATCATTGAACAGAACTTGAAACAAGGAAAACAATTATCATTGAATATCAATGAAAATATCAAGAAAAACATTAAAATAATTAAGAGACAGGAAGTTTGTTCTTTCCTGAATGAAGGTCTGATGGCAGATTGCAAAACTCAGCTTCTGGAATTTAACTGTGTTGCTGTGAAGGTACTGCACCAAATGTTAGTGTCAAATATTCTGTGAACAGAAATCCTCACTACCAGTTATTTTCATTTCAATTAGGAAAAATATTACACTATCCTGTGTTTTGTCTTCTTTTCCATTCCTCACGATGAGATGCTTTCCACCAGTTTCCAGAAATTCTCCAGGGTGTGCAGGTTGCTAAAGGCACCAGAAGCATATTGCCCTTTCTACAGCCCAGGAAGATTTTAATTGTTGAGGGCAGCATTGCTTTTTCCTTCAGAGGCTTGGCCAATGTAGTTTTCCTCTTGCCCTTAAAACTAATTTTCTCCTTAAAAAAAGAGCGAAACTACTCAAAGGATTGATGCAAAAACAGGAGCAAAAAGTCTTTCTGGAAAATTACATTTCTGTCATGTGGCACATTATTTTGAAATAGTCTAAGGGAGCTTCACACTTTTAGCCCCCAATATTTTTAATTCCCAATTATGAAAACACTTAGCTATCGCACCCCAGCTTGTCACAATGAAGTTACATTAAATGTACTTCAATATTTACAGGATAGGCTATTTACTGCCATTCTTCACATCTTTTATGGCCAGTTTGAAGTTACAACTCTTCTATCTCAAATATTTGATGATTAGCAAGGTCATCAAAATATCAGACCCTGTATTTTATTTACTGATGATATTTCTACTGTTTGGTTTCTGTGGCTACACTTCAAATGTAATATGGAAAAGACAGCCCATTTCCTGAAGTAAAGAAATGAAATTAAAAAACAGTAGAAAGAAATTAATTACATCTCCTTTATTGACACAGAACTGAATTACAGAGAATGAACAATGTTGCCAATGTCGAGCAGACATTCAAGGTAGAGGTGGGAACCCAATCCAGACATCCTACATACTCTTGGTATAGACACATGTTCTGTATTTTTTAAAGAGTTGAACCTAAGAGTAGTTTGGGGTTTTTTTCTAACCAGACACAATCTGTTTGAAGTTCTCAGAGAAGTGCAGCTAAACTTACAGTTTTTAAGAACATCCTGTCCAATGATGTTTTTGCATGCTCTCCTTTGACTCCAGTAAAATCAAGAGAAATACTTTTAACAAGCAAGTGCATCTCTGCCTAACCTTATAAATAATTCTAGAGCAGTTCTGTTTGAGCTCCAAGCTAAGGTTAGAGTTGACTATCACTGCATTATATTGCATAAGGATAACACATGGTGTAAATTTTTTCCTTAATAGTCTGTGTGTTCTGGAAGCTAAGTCATAGGTGATTTACTCTCTAGTGAGTGTTGTTAGTGCAGCATATTACACACTTGGCTAGCCCCAGTTCTTATTCATGGCTTTTTATTTTTATTTTCAAGGATTAGGCTAAACCACACATAGAGGGTAGGTAAGAATTTTTATTCTCTTTCATACTCCTGTGCTTGGAGATATGCAATGGAGAAACACATTAAAAAAAAAGGTTAAATTGCAGACACTTCACTTTTTTTTACATAGATACTCAATACTAAAGAGGAAACAAGAAGGTTGAACCCTTCAGCTCCTTTGAGTTTACATCTGTGTCATGCTTTATGGATTGGAGAAAATTTTGCAAGTGTGAAGATGAGGAGTGGAGCTGTGAAATTCAATTACTATGCTTTGCAAAATTTGGGAATCTGTGCTGACTATCTAATAATACAGGATATAGTGACTGTCTCATTTTCCATTTTTGCAAAATACATCTGTGTTTTTTTCTCTTCCTGAAATAATTATTTTCTATTATTAAAAATAATAAAATCCTTCAGACTTTTTCATCCTTCAAGAAAACTGAACCCTTTCTTCAAATTAGATAGCAGATCTAAGAGACTATTTTTTAGAAAATTTGAAAATCTTAAACTTACTTTTTAGCATGCACAGAGAAAAAGCCCATCATTTCATGATAACTTTTTGGCTGATGTGAGGAAAAACAGGATGTGATTAGAATTGAAAGCTATCCAGTTTTATTTATCCCTGCTTCTCTGATTTAAAATGAAGCCTGGCTGTGTGCAGATGATAACTGTGAGCAAAGGTTGACATCAATTGGAGCTGTAGGACGAGCTGTCTCTGTGTGGGGGGAAAATATCACCTTTTTTAAAAGATGCTGAGTGACACTGACAAAATAGACAAGGCAGTCTGGATCAATGACATAAAAATAGTTGTCGTATAATGATTAGTGAACTACTGCTCATAATAATCTCCTTCTGTAGACTCCTCTGGGGATAATGTTTGATTATTTGAACACATCATAGTGTTAATTATGGCTAGGCTGAATGTTACAGTCTAATTTGTATTTTTACAGTACGTGACATTTGAAAACTAGAGGTAATTTTCAGTATCTTATTAGGTGTTTGAAATTCAGTTTGTAGCTTTTGCTTCTAACAGCAGCCTTTTAATTTAGTAGCTCTTTAGCAGAGTGGGCTTGATATGGAATAGTCATTAAAGTAGTCATCATATCTATAGGGAGTGTCATGGGAAGGTGTCTATCAATTTACCCCTTAAAAGAGAAAAAGGTATTTACAGTCATAAATCTAGTTCAGTTCCTTTTTTAGCTGTAAAACAGAGAAGATTTATCTGACAGGAAGCTGGGCTATTCTTAAAATCCTCTAAACTATGGAAGAATAAACCAGTTCAAGTAAAATACTAAAACAGTTATATATTGAAGACACATAACCTTATACATCAAAAGAGCCCAAAGAATTTAACAAAAAATAATCTCATATATGCATCTGCCTGTCTTTCTCTTTCAACCCATTCATCTAGGATATTGTCCAGTGAATCATGATATTTGGATAGCACACAATTAAGCCTTACCTTTCACTCTGAAGATGAAGAACTATTATCCCCCACCCTTTACAAAAGACAAGAGAAGGATAGAGACAAATGTTAGTAATGCAGATGCATTAAAAATGAGCACCACAAAACCTGAAAATCCAGTATCCTGCCCTATGTGGTGGAGCAGGGGTTTCACCTCACCTCATTTCAGGTGTGCAGTAAGTCACCTGCTTCTTCCTGAATAAACAGGAAGGAGGAATAGGCACAGTTTCCTTTTGCCTGTTCTTTTTAGGATCAGCTGGCCTGTGCTTTAGGGGGTTTATTGCTCTCTCCTGACTGCAATGGTAGCCAGAGGATCTGATCAAGTGGAGGTGTCAGGTGAATCCCTACTGCTGCCTTATTCACACCAGATAGGTTTCAAAGAGAGTGAATTTTGGTCCATTTTCAAGTTTTCTGCTGAGGAACATTAGTTTATGACATTCACTCTCCAGTCTGTACTAGAACTGTCAGTGCCAAGAGCAAAAAGCCTGCTCTCTGGAAATCTGCATACTCAAGCAATTCAGTGTTTTACTTTGACTAATCTTTTTGACATTTCTTGATTCCAAAACTCTCTAGCAGAACTATTCAAAGACTCTTGAGACAGATCTGAACTGGAAGACTTAGTGACATAAAATTTAATGATCCTTTTCTCCTGCTGCAGCTACTCTAAGCTCATATGTTTCCTGAGATCACAGAATAGATTCAATAGTAATGAGATGTGTTGCTAATTACAGCTGGTAGTAGCTCATAGTCACTTTGCAGATATTGATGTACTTAATTCTAAATCATCACAGTGTTTCCAGCTTTCAAGGCAAAGCTGGTTTAGAACAACATTATATCAAATGTTAAAAAATCAAGCAGTGATAAATATCTACTTTGGGTTTTTTTATGAATAAAATAGCTCATCTATTCCAAATTTAACTATTTAGGACAGCCTCCAGATTAGCTAATGAGTAGTTGGAAAGTGAAAGGCAGTCTGAACTACAAGACTGTGAGGTAAAAACAAGTGTTTATTCTCTGGACATTTTCTTTACATTAACACTGTTGATACAAGCGATGTTACTGATAAGCTTAATCAATTTTGATTGTCTGTAAACATAAACTATTAAATACACTGAAAAAATTATCAGAGCAACTATGCAAAATGAAAGCTGAATTAATCATAATTCTTCCCTTTCTTTTAGTTATCATGTCTTCTTTGTAGGCCATGTTTCTCTCTCATAAAACAGATTATCTCCTTTTTAATTGGATTGGGTCCAATGGGCTCAGATTGATTTGCTTCAGTTCCACTTTGAGGAATCACAATCATTCCCAACACCAGTGAAATAATGCCCTTTAGTACTGTTAATTAGAGGTGGGATTGTAACACTCCTTATACTCACATTGCCCTCACCATGGGTCATGTCTGGCCACCAGCATGTACAATTCACTTTGCCTCACTGGTACAAACCATTTTCAGGGATGTAGAGAATGATACCAAATTTAATTCATCTGCTCAAACGTTCTCCCTTCTGGAAATTGTCCATATTTGCCTTAAACTGTTCTTTTTAAAGTAGATTACCAGGCCAGAATAGCAGGCACTGTGAATGGATTGGGCAGTTGTAGGTGAGTGATCAAAGGCTACACTTCCACAGCTCTGGCCCCATTCAGTCCAGAGGAACCTGCCCAAGGAGCCAACTCACAGGGACCCATCTAATGAAGACCTCCCTTGTCTGTTAATGGTACAGAAGTTGGAAGGAGAGCTCACAGCTGAGCTCAGGATTGTGGAAAAAGAAAGGAGGGCCCTCAGTTTTCATGGGTTAATTAAATTTGTGAAACAAAACATGACCAGAATTTTTTCATGAGTGGTTGCTTGGTGTCTGGCCTGGGATTTTTGGCAACTGATTGAACAAGGATTTATCATTTACAGTTTAATTAGTAGGAAAATTGTAGGACGCGGTAAAATATTTAAAGCATATAGATTATGTCAAAACTGAGCATGTAATTTTGACCTTTTTATCTGGGTATTTTAATTCTTCACTTCTAAAAGACTTGAATATTTCTCCCTATTTTAAATGTGCTGTTGTGAAAATAAATTAATAAGTACTTGTGAATCTCAGATATTTCAAAATTTTCTATAGGAAAAGTGTGGATCTAAATAGCACATGACAAAGAAAGCCTGGCATTATGATAGGGTTACCCAATCAACCAAAGAGCAAAAAATAAAGTAGTGAAGAGCATCAAGATTACATCCAGTGGGATGTGCCAAGCAAGCATTCTATGAAAAAAAAATCAAGTGAGCATCTAATTACAACTTGATTGTCTCATGATGTACTAAATGTGCTGAAGTGGGATTGGACAGCTGCTTTAAGACTTCCTAACATTTCATAGCCTAATTNGCTTGAATTATACTGATGGAAGACACTGGTGAAGGACATCAGCAGCGTCTGTCTAAAGATAAAGATTATAGGCCACTGTTCATACTGAAAATTCTGCTTCTCCATACATGCCTCCAAGTTAGCAACAGGTTTCTCAGACTTACAGCCATGTCTGAAGTTACAGGTTGATACTTGGGAATCCCTTTTGTTTGGCTTCCTTTAAATATTCTGTCAAACAATTGTGTTGAAACTAAAAAATTATGAGACTATTAAGCAGCATTTAGAGAAGCATGTTTGGGATGGAGAACTACTTAGCAATACAGCTCAGATTCTAAAATTGTACACCTTACATAACCAGGGGACAAAAATCTTCAGTGTGACCTCTATTATCAGTTAAATATCTTTAACTTTGAGTGCCAAGGGTGCCAATGCTCTGGTTGATCAGAAATATTTGGAGAAAAAATTCAACTTTATATCTGAAAAAAAACCAAGAAAGTCCTCACAAATGTTAGCTCTCAAGGGTAATATTTACAGGGAAAAAAAAAAGGAGATAACTAAGAGATAAATGTATGATTTTTTGGATCATTACTAAGGTTTCTATACATTTAACTCATTACATTTTTCTAAAGATTCTTACTGAGAACAAAAAACCCTTGAAGGAAGTTTAAAAGCCAAAGTCAGTGCAGTTTATTAACAAGTTATCTAAGTCCTTTTACTAATAAGTAAATTAATTCAAATTTCTTTCACAAAGAAAATCTAGCAGATGCTACCTAAAGCACCAGCAAGGTATCCACATGTCAAGCAGATGGAAGATGCTCAGTGTGTCAGGATCGTGTGTGGATACAGGGAAAGCTTCCTGGGAAAGTTTCCTTCCAGGAAGTTGTGGTGTGCAAACAGCTACATTTTCTGGCTGTTCCCTGACTGTCCCAACCTGTCCTTTGCACACTGGGACCTTGCCTTGCAGCTGTAAATCAGACCTGGAGTGAAAGGGCACTGAGCTCTTCTTCGTGGTGACCTGTGACAGGATCTGGGAATGGCCTGAAGTTGTGTCAGGGCAGGTTTAGGCTGGACATTAAACAAAGGCTCTTCACCCAGAGGGTGGCTGGGAACAGGAACAGGCTGCCCAGGGAAGGGGTCACAGCTCCAGCCTGAAAGAGTTCCAGAAGAGTTTGGACAATGCTCTCAGGCACAGAGTGTGGCTCCTGGAATGTCCTGTGCAGGGCCAGGAGTTGGACTCCATGATCCTGGTGGGTCCCATTCAACCCAGCTGATTTTGTGATTCCATGATTATGTGATGAGTAACATGAACAGCAAGAGAGAAGTAAATGTGTCTCCAAGTCCTGAGTCATGAAACTTATGAAGATCAAGATATTAATATGTGGGAATTTTCTTACTCCATCCAGTGTAACCTAGGCCCTTGCCATCACATGTGTTATTGCTGTCTTAAGAGAGAGCTAAAACAGCACTGGGAAAGAAAGAGAGGTGAAAATTGACCTGAATGCCATCCACTGATGGACACAAACAACAGCCAGGAGGTTTTTTGCTTACTAGTAAAGGGATTTGGTTAACCTGTTAATAAATTGCACTGTTGGTGTTTCTGTGGTGATAGGAAAAGGGTGAGGCTTAGAAAGTTCTGAGAATAGACTCTGGACAGCTAAGAAGAGAACAGTTAGGAGCCTCCCTATTTTAAAAAAAATCTGCTTTTGAAGAGAATTATTTATTTTGTTAAAAGCTCTTAATTAGATTTATGATTCCAGTGCTAAAGGGAAAAGGTTAATATGATAACATTTACTGCTGTGGATATTGATAGCAAACTGTACATTCTAATTTTAGATTATTGCCCCAGGTAACTTGATTATCCCTATTAATAAATTGTAGGCTTTATTGGGATTTTTAACTGTCATCTCCATAAAATTAGCTTAAAAAAAAGATTTTAAAAAACACTGCTGAGTTTTCTTCATGCCTGTTGCTTCATGTAGTATTACTGTTTTGTAAAAATTACATTAATATTTTGGACTCCCAGAAATTTCTTTGTATTTCCTGTGTTTCCATGACAATAGACTAAATCAGGACATTCTTAATCACAGTATATGGGAAGCTACAGCCAAATTTGAAAAGCTGTACTTGATATAATCTTTCTGTACAAACTGTTACCTTGAAGTCAATTATGGGAAATTATTAAACTTGATTGAATAAGAGCATTAAAATTGAAGTGATCCAGAGGGACAGATTAATGATAGGAAAAGCAGGAACTGGTAGCATTTTTATGTACTGAATCAAAAGCAAATATTTATGTCTTAATCTTCAAAGGATTTTGTTTAAGTCTATCTTTATAATAACTAGCTTGAATCTGCCTAACCCTCTAGGGAACTAAATTTATTCCAATTTATGTGGACAAAGCCACCTGCATATCAGTTGCTATCCCAGCTAACCAACCTTTAACCAATATCAAACCAAAGACCTGGAGGCCAGAAAATTTAAGTTTTGAATGTAGTGTTTTTCCATCTTTCACTGTTCTTTCATATCTACAACAACACAGGCAAAGACACCTCCTATTACAGGGAAACTATGGTTCAATTCTTTACATCCAAAAAAGAAGGAGATGAAGGGGATTATATCCTTCTACCAGCAATATTAGACTATCGAAGGACCTAATTTTATTTTTTACAGGTGAAATCAATGCTTCAGCACCCACCCTGAGTAAGGAAGCATTGCTAAATGCTTAAGTGTGAAGAAGGAGGTGCAGAGGTAGTTCTCCAACAGGTGGTTTTCCCATAGAATGCTTAGGTTATTTCCAACCAGCTGTACCTTTTACAGGTCAGTGCCACACTGCAGTGTCATACCCACCTGCCACAGCTCAGAGGACTTGTTAACACTTGGTGTGAAGAAGAGTTTTTAAAGGAGGAATTGTGAAACCCTAAAAAGCCCTACAGTTTGACATGAAGTCTGAGATATCTGAGCTCGATAATGAAATTAATGTTTCCTCTCCAGTCATGAGCCACAAAACCTGAATAACTGCACATAAAAATGGGCACAGACATCTCCTAAATGCTTCTTCTCCAGTCCTTCCCAGACTGATCTGTGGGAGAATTCTGGCTTGTCCACTGAGCTGCAGGCCCAGCCTGACTCTTTAGGGCTGTGAATCACCATGAGAGGTAACCTGTACTATGGGAAAACAGTGCCACAGACACTGCTAAAATCCTTCTCCTCTTTATTTCCCACTGATTACATTCATTTCACCCACCTCTACATCAGTGCTTCAGCTATTGGGATTTGAGACTTGTTTCAGAGATATTAGTTTTACTCCTTGGCAGGATATCACAAATGTTAGTAGCAAGCATTATAAACCCTAAATTCTTTTGGGATTCGAGCACACAGAATGGAATATACTCACTGTCAGAGACACCTACTGGAGATTTTCGTGTGCTGTCAGGATTCTTTGAGGGCACTGAGAGATTAGGCTGGGGAAATTACCTAATATGAATACATATTTGATTAAATAGGTTAAAAAGGGTTCCAGCCTTTCATTTCATTTGCATTAAGAGAGAGCAACTTTCAATGAACTTCTGTCCTGCTGTTAGGTTATGGCATGGAGCAGGTTAAGCTGTTGGAGATACATGATATAACCAAGTACATCTAGTTCAGTTCTAGCAGGGGATAAATATTTTTGCTCTCTGAACAGAGGTCATATGCAATCTCAAGAAATCTGCAATTTCCAATGAAGAAAAGCTGTGAAAGACAGTTTTAGGGAACACAGAATATCGATTTCCAGTAGTCACAGAAACTGTCATTGTCTCTTTCACAGAGTATATTTTATAGCTTGAAAATTCCTGGGTCGTAACCCTCTCAGGTTCAGATGAGTAATCTTGTGAGGAAAAGATGGGAGTGAGAACAAGACTTTGAAGAATATACTTTCTGCTTTATGCTGCTTTATATCCTAGAGCCACAGTTCAATGTTGGTATGATGTATAGCTATACAAATTGAAGGCTGGGCCCCAGATATGCCAACTTTACCAATACAAATGTTGTTTTGATCAAAATAGAAATTTAGGTCCTCATCCTGAAGGACAGACCTGTAATGGAATTTTAGTGTCCAGAAACTCAACTATCAGGTTTAGCTATCCAGTAGAAAAATAAATATAGAGCACAGAAATTGTATTTAAAATTCATGTTGAATGAAATTCAGACAGTTCAATTTTATCAGTTTACATATAATATTCATTTAAAAATTACAAAAAAGATCTTCACATTTTTAAACTTTCCTTTAGTTTAATTTATTTACCAGTCCTAATGAATCACAAGTAATTTTGAAGTTGATTCTTCATCAGCAGTCACAGAACTACCCACATTCATTGCTAATGTTCATTGTAATTATTACAAAAACTATTAAACATGCTTGAATGGGAGAGTATCACAAAGATTTCCCCCTACAGAAAGACTTGTCTGTGACATCTGGAACCTGGTTGAGAGCCTTTCATTAGGATATCATTCACTGTATAATAGACTTGTCTGTCTAAAAATCAAGAAATTCACATCCTCTTTCCCTCCCAGACACTTACCAAGCAGATTCCATAAAAGATATTTCTCTCTGAAATGTTTTTATACAGTTTTTCATCCTAATCTCTCCTCCAGCTATCCCAGCCTCTCAAAGAGGATTCTCTGCTACCTGTATCTCTTTTCCTTGAGAAGAGCTTCAGCTGTTATTGTTATTCTGAATCATTTCCCAGCTTTCCCTGCTTTGCTCTCACAGGTATCTGTACTGTAAATATTGAAAGTAAGGAGAGCTGAGTGTCTGGGAGTCTTTTCACTGTTTTCAGGACATTTCTTTAGACTCCTTTCTTATTTCAAATAGAATTAGAAGGGAACAAAAATGATTAAGTTGGAGAAAATTTGTATTATTGTGTAATTTCTAAATAAATATTTTTGTATCAATATTAAGGAGAACTTTCTGAAAGTCTTCCCTTGTTTTTACTTTATATTTTACACTCTCCCCCTAATCTTGTGATATTGGAGATTAAGAGATTAAAGTGTCCATATTATGGCAATCAGAATACTGTTTAATTGAGCCCATTACACTTTTCCTCCTCACATAAGGCACTTGCAATCATACCTGTGCTTTTCAGAGATCAAGGGAGGACCAAAGACAAGAGAGACAGAAAACAGATAGCAAGTCATTTCCAGGCACATCACTGATAAATAATACATTTAAGGGAAAGGTATATTTATTTTTCTATCATGATGGTGTTCTCATTGTTTTGATACTGCACGCACTTATGCAATTTACAGAGTAATTTTATGGTTGTTAGTAGAGATGAGATAAACCTGATGGGGAAAAAAGGGAACACCAAAGCTCTTCCCAAAACTCAGTCTAAATGCTGAATATTATCAACTCTTTATAGTGTTCTGATATTATACATTTCAACTGCATGAAAATATTAGCCTTTAGATCTTAACCCACTGATCCCTCTGTTAGATTGATCAGATTTTCTACTGACTGAGCTGTATAAGGGTAGCTCTGGCTCTTGTTTTCAGATCTTGACCATGCTGTAGCTCTGTAAAATGCAGATGGTGAATATCTGTATGAAGAATGACCCATTTAAAGGGAAAAAAAAAGGACCAGCAATGAGACCTATAACCTGCCTATGGGAGTGATAAACATCCACCATATTTCCCACTCTTTACTATCTTGTAGGAAGAAGCACGTACAGAATTGTTAAACTATTATCCCTGGTCTGACAGCCTCATCCTGTGGCTAGCATGTGGTTTGAAGTCTATGAACCACATGAATAATTATTTCTTTGGCTCTCAGTATTGTGACACAATGTCAGGAAAGGGAGTGACATCAAAAACAGCCGTTCCTACTTTCGTCCCTTTAGGCTGTCATCATGAGCAAATATGAAATCAAAAAGTAATGTAGCAGACTGACTGAATAAGGAGTGAAAAGCACCAAGAACTCCACCCACAGAATTCCTTTGCACCTGGGATGGTGCAGCCCTGACTTTGTGGGGAATGAGAGGCTGGAGAGCAGCCCCACTGACCTGGGGGTCCTGGTCAGTGGCAAGTTGGACATGAAGGAGCAGTGCCCTGCAGCCAGGAGGGCCAACCCTGTCCTGAGGGCACCAGGCACAGCATCACCAGACAGTAAGGGAGGGGATTGTCCTGCTCTGCTCTGGGCTGGGGCAGCCTTGCCTCGAGTGCTGGGGGCAGCTTTGGGCACCTCATTATAGAAAAAGACATTAAGCAATTAGAGCACCCAAAGGAGAGCAACAAGGATGATGAAGGGCCTTAAGGAGAAACTGCATGAGGAGTGGCTGAGGTTGCTTGATCTGTTCAGCCTGGAAAAGAGGAGACTGAGGGGAAACCTTACTGCAGTTACAACTTCCCGTGAGGGGAAGTGGAGGGGCAGGGACCAATTTCTTCACTCTTATGACCTGTGATAAGATTCGAGGAAATGTCAAAATGCTGAGTCAGGGTTAGGTTGGATATCAGGAAAAGGTTCTTCCCCCAGAGGGTGTCTGGGCACTGAACGGGCTCCCCAGGGCAGTGGTCACAGCAGCAGTCCAACAGAGTTCAAGAAACATTTGGACAATGCTCTCAGGCACATGGTGTGATTCTTTGGGTGTCCTGCACAGGGCCAGGAGTTGGACTCAGTGATCCTGATGGCTCCCTTCCAATTCAGCATATGCTATGATTCTATGATTCACCATGCATCAGGATCTCAGAAAGGAATTTCCTATTTAAAGGCTTAAATAAAAATATAACTCTCTAGGAATAAATAAAACATGTAAGTAAGGTGTTCATCACTGATGTGTTGCCACAACTGAGACAGCTGGATAAATATTGTCATTTCCCCCTCAGCTTGGTGTGATGCTCCAGAATTACTGAACACTTGCAAGATCTGGCTTCACCAGGTCTCATTAACAGGAATTATGTGCACAATTCCATAAGTAAGTAGCTTTGAAAAGTTCCCATTTCTGTGGGTAGCATGTTTTTCCCAAAAGCTGAGTGTCCCCCAGCACACAGATCAGCCAGCTCTGTTACTGGTTACTGTTCCTAGCAATCCTGTCTGCTGCATTTGGAAAGTGCCCACCTAGAATTATGAACTGCATGGAAGATGACTTTAACATGCATTTTCCAGTGGATTTTTATGAAGTGATCTGAAGAGGAAACCATTAATTCAGCCAGAGATTAGCAATAGTCACTGCACTACTGAGAGCAACATCAAGGATCCCTTCCTTCCCAGCAGCCTGGCACAGCCAGCCATATGGAACTAGAAAGCCTCTTCTGCATCTTTAAAAAGCCTTTCATTTTTCCTTTGTTGATGTGTCCTCAGTGTTTGGTATTATAAATGAGCAGCCTGTGACCACCCCTCCTCTTGGCTGGGCTCTCGTGTAGCACCGCGGAGCTCCGGCACTGCCGGCATCCGCGAGCGCCTCCTTCCCTGACCTGTACCCACCGAGATTACAGAGGCACATTATTTCCCTGTGAGCTCTTTCACCTCTCACTGCAACCATTTCCTACACAGACACAGAATTTATATAAAAGGCTTTCCTCAGCTTTCATCAAATCTAGGTTGCAGGCCTATTTCGTAACATTAATTCTCTCCCTCACCAACCGCCACATCAATTCAGTACTTTATAAACTATTTCAGGGATCCGATTTATCAGGCCTGACAGAGCTTCACACTGAAATAAACAGCACTGCCTCTGCTGAGCTCGCTCAGTGGCTCCTATTTATCATTATTTAATTCAAGGGCCTAAAATTCTCTGACATTATTAATAGTAAGATGAATCACTGGAAAACTACAGAATCTGTGACCAACGAGGCTGAAATAATCCATTTTGGTGAAAATGTCTACGTGGAATTGCATTCCCTGATGGGTAGCTGCTCTGTCATTAGCGACTCCATATGCATGGGTGGTAAAGAACTGAAGCATGAAGTCCCCAAAGAGTGGGATACTTCAACTGCCATTCTCTTCCCAACACTTAACACCAAAGCAGAAAATAAGGGAATGCAACACAGCTCTAATGCCTCTGTCAGTTGAATTTAAATGTACTAATTTAATCCTTTTTGTACTTGATTAACTTTAACTTGTCTGAGGTTGAACTTTTGTGTTAACTGGACCTGCAAATCCATTAGTTCATTATGAGGACTGTATTACTTAGGCACCTTGATGAGAGATAATCAGCTGCCTGGAATGTATATGAGCACTTGGTGCCTTAATTTGGCACCTCATTAGTGATATTTTTCAATTTTGTTTAAATGAAAGGGATTGCACTGGGAGTTTGTCCGGGGTCTGCAATTTCCTTTATGAATAGCCAGCCTTATTCAGCAGCTGTATGACACAGTAAGAAGTTAAGAATTGCAGGATTTGTTTGTTCTCTGTCAGGAACATTCTGGGAACCTAAGGTAGCTGGAGAGGCAGATCCTGAACTCTTTCCTAAAGGCAATGAGTGCTGTCAGACCACCTCCCTGAGAGAGATGACCAAAGAACCTTGACAAAGAGAGGTGCTTTGTAAAATTGCTTTAAAAATTAAGATTATTCAAAATTTTTTTTAAACCCATATATTAAAAAACATTTTATTCTTTTTATTTCCCCTTCCAGAGGGGAAATTTACTCATTGCTGTTTTGTCATTCAATATCATTCCCTTGAACTTTGGGAGTTGACTTCCTTATTAGGGTCTGGACAGAGATTGCAACTTTTGAAAAGAGCAACCAAGGACAAAGTACCAAGCAGACACAAAATTGCCCTCTGAAGAATTTCTGCAATCTCTCTTGTCCAGGGGATTACCTCCTAAACAATTAATTGTTCATCCGAGTTAGAACTCCGAGAGCTGAACTGCACAGCCTCACCCTCGCCCCGAGCCTGTCTTCAGGCAAAAGTCTGTCTAAATGACATAATCAGTTTGACTTTCTCTGTTTTACAGTTTCTCAGTGCTATTTTAACAGTGTGACATCCTCAGACACCTCCAGCATCCTCCAGTATCCTGCAGTGTACAGCTCCTTCAGCATCGTGTTATGGAAACACCGTTCTGGAACGTTGCAACACAGCTTCCCATCATTTCAGATGCTTTGGGCTGCAAACATGCAAAACCAACATTAACATTTTAGGACCAATATACAAGGCAGGGGGTGAGGAAAGCCAAGGGACATGCAGCACTGGTAAGCTCAGTCTGCTCTAGGGACAATTATCCTTTACCAGTATAGTCACTCTCTGCTTTTTGGTCTTGCTTCTCAGAAGCAATTATTGCACCCTGATCCCTTTTATTTTGTAGTATAGTGATGCACCAAGAGACCACGATTTGAACTCTTTCCCCAAAACCTTAAAAAAATCAAGTCCTGGACTTTCATATCACACCCCACCACAGTGGAGATCACAGACAGCCACAATTTTATTCTATGTTTTACAGATGACTAATTTGTCAAATATGCTCCGAATGCCTCTACCAGGCCAAGATCTTTTGGTAGAATTCAGAGATATTTAGTTTAATTATACATCTTCAGATACAGAAAGTTGAGGAACATCAAGATCTTGATTTTTTGCTTTCTTTCCTAGGATTATTAATGGGTGGGGAGGGAAAACTCAGAGGCTTGGGAATTTCATGAATGTACCAAGTTAGGCTTTGAGGATTTTTTATGTTCTTATATAAAAAGTACAGTTACTTAAATTAACAACAACTTTTAAGTCACCTTTGTGAAGTAGAATTAACTGAGCTACTGGGGACTTCTGTGATCTCAAATATTGTCTTAAGGAGATTTTCATGGAATTACAGAATTGTTGGAAAAGCTCCTTAGAGATCACCTAATCCAATGCCTCCTGCAGTCAACTAGATCAGGTTGCTCAGAGCTGGGTGTTTTCAGGGATGGGGCATTTACCACCTATCTGGGCAATCTGTGTCAGTGTTTCACTACTCTCATTGGAAAAAATTTCTTCTAATATCTAGTCTAAGCCTAATCTCTTTCTGTTTTATCCCTTGTCCTGTGGAATTTGTTTGCAAAGATTTTGTTCCTACACTCTGCAGTTCATAATCATTTATTTGGTTTCTGCTGAATTTGGGGTTGAATCCCACTGAGTCAATCCACCATCCATTCCTCCACTCATCCCTCCAGTCAGGGTTTCCTGAGCAGTGGTGTCAGATGTACAAATGTGCAACAAGATGTAAAAGCAGAGCAAGGAGCACATCCAGGCACAGCACATCACCTTGTGTAAATGAACAAGTCACAAAGTGCCAGTTTATGATTTTCAAAACATTTTATTAACAGTATTGGAAGTTGCACCCAATGTATTTATTGGCTGTGTTTTCATGTGCTGTCACTGTCATCATATCAAAGAAACACAAATTTTATATATTCTAACAAATTATATATGGGGAACACAGCCTTTGTGCAGTACATAATACTGTTGAAGAGCTCCATTTTGATTCCTTATATGTAGGAGAATTATTATGGTAATAAAATGTAAAAGGAGGGACTTATGGCTTCAATTCTGAACCATTCAAATTATCAGAAGTAGTTTAGCCTGCATGAAGATCCACATTCTACCTAACATTTTAACCAACCAGTTCATTAATACTTCTGAGACTTACATGCAAACTATGGAGCTTTCTACAGTTTCTCTTATCACCAATTAGGCTAATCCCTCTCCCACTCTGTGGAGCATTTGGAACACGTACATTAGTGGTAACTGCATGTGCACTTTAAGGTGAGACTATTTCTGTTAGTGAAGAGGCTCAGTGAATGTCTCAGTGAACATAATTGTAACTATGTCTATTTATAAAATTCTCTATTTAATTAGGGGTGAGATTTTCTTCTTTTTTATTTTCTCTCTTAAGGAACACAAGGTTAACTCCCTAAAACACAGGGAGGGAAGGGATTGTGTGAAGCTCCAGAAGGGACACCCACAGCAAGAATTTACAGGCAGCCATAACTACAGTGCATGAAATTGTTCCGTTTTTGTCACGGCTCTGTCTTGCCATTATTCATAAAATTAGGTAGGGAGGGTTTTATTACCAAATAATGCTTACAATGTTCTATGTCCAGGCAATGGCATTCAGTTTGACACATAGCAGATCAGTCACTGCAGAGGTGGAAATAAAAGGTTACAACATGGAAAGTATCTTGGGACTGGTTTGGTCTGTCAAGAACCCTGGCAGACCAAATGATGTGACCCTGATGTGAATCCCTGTTCAGCTGTGCTAGTGAAGGAAAAGACATTTATTCCTTTTGGTCTTTTTTTGCTGCATGTGTAAAACATATTTGGGTCTTTTTTCCAGTGTTTGGATAATTTCATGATAGGCCCATCTTTTCTCTTGTACCAAAACAAGCAGTCCAGCTGTAATCTTATTAAAACCAAAGGTGGTTTACAACCAGTTCCCACTGCCAGTGCCTAGTTTGGCCTGCTCTCCTGACCTGATTGTGGGCTGGGGATGCAGCTCTTTTTCCTTGGGATTGCTGAAGACCCCAGCACAAAACACTCTGGCATCTGTCACAGGTTGCCCTCAGGTCAGACAACCCAGTGACTGCCTCTGCAGCATTACATCACTATGAAATACATGAACTTTTTGGTTAGTGGTTCCCTAAGTACATCTGCTCTGAGAAATCAGTCATTTGAAACATGTTTGAGGCCACTTAGTCCAGCTAAGTGATAACTCCAGTCCATTGATTAGGGCATTTGTGAACTGGATTTCATTTCTTTCATTTGTTCTTCTTCTTTCTACATGAGAAGATTAAAAATTACTTTTCTTTCCTGCTTGGATGGCAGTAGAAGGAAGCCTTCTATTTGTTTCACTAGATACAAGTATATTGCTGGGGGGTATTATTGTGGCACCTTTACTCACACAAAATTTGATTCCACACTTCAAGCAAAATGATTACAATCAATCATAATAATGCTGATCCTAAATAATAGAACAAAAGGCAGCCTACTGGCAGGGCAGTGCTTTGGACAGGCTCCATCAATCCATACTGGTATGTCACACTCCTGCCACCTTTTATATTCAGGTATCAGCAGCATCCAGAAGCACCCAGCAGCATCTCAGCAGCAGAATCCCTCAGTGCAGCAAGGACATAAATAATGGATAACATATGCACTGAGTTATTTTTTGTTAAGATTACACGAATATTCCCTGTTCCATCTCTCACTTCTGCTTCACTCCAGGTCCTGATTGTTTGGGAGCACCTCAGCTTGCTCTGCTTTTGGCTGATGATGTGGTCATGCACCACTATCCTCACACCAGGACCATTTCCCAAAATTATTCCAGCCAGGCACAGAGTCCTTCCCAGAATTGTTCTCGTTCTGCACCCCACAGAGTAAAACACATCTGTTCACATTAGCCCAGGGACCAGTTTCCCATCCAGAGCTGTTCTACACAAAGGTGAAAACTGCCCCCATCCCACTGGGAGAGGTGGTGAACGAATGGCTGTGTGAGGTTGCTTTGCTGGATTGACCCAAAAATTTCTTTTTCTGAGAAAATCTTAGAAGAATTACCTTGTAGTATAGTTAAAATAACAATTTAAGTCAATCTGATTAATGAACATATATATGAGAGTAAATTATTAGAATAAAATGCAGCATTGAGCTGCATATAGAATTATTTTTAACTTTTCAACATTGTTTCCATTTCTTTAAATAATTCAGCCAGCAGCAGACACTTGCAAAATTCCCCTGTAGGACTAAGGCTGGTTGTCCCTGTCAGATTTAAAAGATCTGGGAAAGAGGCTGCAGGCAAAGAGGGAAAAGAATTTCAGTGAAAGTCACAAACTATCAAGAGCTACTTTAGTTGTGATTTGGAGTGAAAAAGGAGAATTGTGTAGAAAATAATGTAGATTTCATGGAGGGCTTGAGATTTTGTAAGAAGCTTGAGACAAGCCAAAGTGTTAGGATAAAGTTAAAGTCTATGATAAAATAATATTAACTGAAAAATCTAATAATAATTTTGTGTTTAATTAAAATGTTTTGATTTCAAACTCCACTTTTTACCAAACTTCCTCCTTCTAGCCAAACTAAGTATGAAAATCTGTGTTGGAAAGTAATTTGGGCAAAGAAATTCAGAGAGTGGTTTGCATTTGGACTCGATGATCTTCAGAGTCTCTTCCAAAGGAAACGAGTTTCTGATTCTATTCTGTAAAAGAGTTTGTGTCACCAGGGACTGCTGGAGGTCACCTGGCCTGGCCTCCTGCTCCACTCAGGACCAGCTTGGGCAGGTTGGTTGTGTCCAGCTGGGTTTTGAGTCACTTTGAGTAAAGAGACTCTTCAACATGGAAACTCTTGCAAACACACACATGTGCAAATGTTTGCTTTACATACTTTATTCCATTAGTTCTAAAACTTCTTACAAAGATTAAAAAGAGTGGCAAAAATTCCAATCTGCCTGGAAAGTAAGAACTGAAACATTAACAATTTGGTATTTGTTATTATTTATTGGCTAGCTATTAATTAGAAGGTTAAGGAAGATCAGAAAATAGACACCAAACACAAGATATTTAATTTCACTAAAAGCTGGAAAAGACTGGGATGTTTAGAGGGATCCTACATAGGCAGGTGAATGAGTAACATAATGGCAGATAAAATCTCTGTTGAGAAATGCACAGCAGTGCTCACTGGATAAAATAATTTGAAGACATTATTGCTGAATTACAGCTGAAGTTAGAATTACAGATGAACTAAAAAACTTATAGGAAAGAAATAAAGATAATGGGAAGAGGATACAAATAGTAAGACATCTATTATTTTCCTAGTAGAGAAAAGAATGATGAAGTCTCACTTGGAATTCCATGTTCAGCTGAAGTCATCCTATCATGGAAATAGCCCATGACCATTAAAATCACCCAGACTTGTAAAAGGAAAATAAGTGACATGAAGAAATTTCTCTACAAAGCTAGACAGAAACCACTCCAATTTTAGTTAGAAAGAGAAAACAAAGACATGACAATGAAATAAAAATTAACATTTCTTAATGTGCTATTATTTACCTAATTAACTTACTAAACACATTCCTAAGTCTATGGAATTATGAAATTTATTAGAGTTGTAAAAGGATTTAAGGCAGATCTTGCAGTACAACTGTGAGCTAGGTGTTGAAACTGCTGAACTCTCTAATGCAGCTGCTTTTGGACTTCTAGTAGACATTATCTTGGATTAAAAAGCAAACAAACAAACAAAGAAAAACTTTTCTAGGAACTTTTTTTATTTAGTCAAAAAGGGAAGAAGAACAGAAAACAAATCAGAAAAATATAAAAATATGAAAAATTTTGCTAGGAAGTAATCTTGTTGAATCACCAGAGCAGGTGTCAGGCCTCAGGCTATGTGTAAGTACATTCTCTGTGTGAGAGATGATGTTGACATTCCCCCACTCCTCACTGAAATTTAAGGGGCTCCCCCATGGCATAAAATTCACAGCATCCATTCTGTTCAGGTTCCCTCATTACAGTAAAGATAACAGTACTGAAATCAGCTTGAATAAATGTATTTACAAACAGCTGAAACCTTAGGAACTACAACTAATGACAGAAAAATATGAGAAGGCAGATTGGGCCACTAAGGCTTTCCCTCAGACAAGCCCCATCCCGTGCCATTTCAGTCTTGCACAGAGCACAGACAGGATTGTCTTTGTCATGGCCCTGGTTTTTTTTACTCTCTGGCTCAAACTGGGGACAAATGCCACAAAAAGGAATAGCAGACACTGCATAAGGGCTGCATCTCCTCTCACCAGCCAGGCACAGAGACTGCCAGGATCTCCCCAGAGGAAGTTCCCACTGTGCATTATGCAGAACAAGCACCTCTGAAATCATTCATCTCACTTCACTGGAGCCAGACCATTAGGAAAAAATATGCAGTGACTGGGAAATGTCAAAACTGCTCCGGGCAAAAAGAGCAACTGTAGAGGCAATTCTCTCATCTCATCCTACTGAGTTTCATGATAGGATAAATAACCCTCCACACACCCTAATTCAGCACCCAGATGCCTCAATGTTTTTCATGACCAAATGTTTTTCAAGCCCCTATTATTTCTCCTTCTTCATGTGCCTATAGTTTTGGTTTATTTTTCAAGTCCCTACCAGCTTTATCTCTGATTCTTTCCTTTTACTCTAATTTCCTCCACTCACTCACCCTACCTTCAATCTCCATCACGTCCTTTGTTTCTTATCTATGCTGTCTTTCCATACATCTCCAGCTCTCCAAATTCCTTGACCTAATCTGTGGTCCATACTTTCTTTCAGTACCTCCTCACAAAGCACTACCTCTCAATATCTGCCTGCAAAACTATGCCAGCAGAGCAGAAGCCAGTAAACTGAAAAAGGAAGATGAACAAAATTATGGAAAAACCTCAAAGTTTGAATGGGCAGTATTATGCAGCCATTTTGCCTCTCCTCCATCCTGCCTGATCCCAAAATAGCCTTGTTGACTGTACCTGACACTCCCTTTTTTGTCAGGAAAAGAAAATCAGAGCTTCAGGTTCTTCAAATACACTTCAGCTGTTTTGCTCTCCAGCATAGCACTAGCATATTAATAAATCAGTGAATACTCCATAATGCTAATGATTTTTTACAAAATAATGTTTTAATGAACACAACTTTTATTTTCTCATGGCTCCCAATAAGGAGTCCTGGGATGCTTAGCAATGCAGGAACAATTTTCAAGCTATGTTTTCTGATCAGTCTGAAACCATAAACTGCTCTGCTCTGAGCTGGTTCTGCATATAGTAGGATTAAGGCAAAGCAATTCATACTGCTCTACCTTTAATCTATATCAACAGGAGGGCCAATTTAGTTTGTCTAGGGCTGGTACTTAAAAAGCCTGATAGATGTAACCTGTGAGAGGCAAGCAAAATAAGAGCAAAGAGGGTATTAAAAAAAAGGCAAAAAGGAAAGAATATGTGAGAAAATTTCCAGGTTTGGGGAAGGGATATATTTGAGTGATGTGATGATTCTGTATTTTGTCTCCAGACTCCAAAAGACTTTTTATATTTTTACATTAATAGACCAATGACCACAAATTGCTTCTGCTTTTAAACAAAAAAAAATTCTTATAATTTTTATTTATTATTTTAAACCATTTCCCTACTTATCAGTGTGAAAACATCACTTTTGCACTACAGAAAGAAATTATTAACAAAAAAATATTTTTTTACAGCTTAATTTATCAGGATACTTGCATTATTTTATTATATTTTATTATAGAAACTTGAATAGTCATCTTTAAATCTTAGGCTTTAATTAAACCTTTGACATTTCGAAAAATTACATCCACCTTATATCCATATCTGTTAAACTTAATCTGTTTATCATTTTAGCATTTAACATTTTTATAATGCTTCAACAAGGTATTACTCTGTTTTGTCATTCTTGCACAGAACAGCAGGCAGTAGCCAGCAGCTCCACTTAATGGCACAGAGGCAGAGTTTGCTACTTCATCTCTTCTTGCTGAGGCAGCTCTGAGTGATATGTCCTTACCAGCTAGATAATGACGACTTATTAGACCTGGGAAAATTAATGCTATTTGTCTGGAAGTAATAGAAAGACAAGCCTGTGATTAAGTGCTCCACTTCCAGAATGCATCCTGTTGCATCTGAGAACTACCTCTGCAGCTGCTTGGCAAACTGTTAAATATGGGCATTTTGCCAGGGCCTCAACACTGGAGCTTCTTTTGGGATAGAAGTGCAGACTGGGTTTATGTGGCAAGGTTTTAGTTGCAAAGGGTGCTACAGGGGTGGTCTCCATGAGAAGGTGTCAAAAGCTGCTGCCACTGCCAGGAACAAGACAGTTCCTTTCCCCAGAGTGCCTGACACTGTGCTAGCTGGGCAAGTGTTTCAAATGCTGGTAAATGAAACAGGCATTCTCCTCAGACACTGAAAACACAAGCTACATGTACAGCTCACCTCCACAAAAACAATCTCTCCTACTGCCAGTGCAGACTGGCCATGGCCAAATTGCCTGTTGAGAATGACCAGTGGCCCATGGTAATTCTCAGACTCTTGTGCCAAGTGTGCAGGAGACAGTGGCTGGGCCAAACTCAAATCAGGTTAGACACTGACAGTCCCTAAGTGAATTTGCAGTACAGGTAATTGTATACCAGTTCTCAGGCCTATGCCCCTCCAGATTATCAGGAGCCATAGCCCAGGAAGGGAAAATATAAGATGCTGTTGTCCTACCCTTTCAGATTCAAAATCCTAACTCCTAATTTATTTTATAGGGTATTTTGAGGGGGCTACATCTTCATCTGTTTGTATAACTGTGGTGAGTACTTCAGCCCACTTTTTGAGGTGTCAAAACTGCCAACTGTAGAGACAGTCACTTTCTGATACATGTCTGTAGCTCCTCCTGGTAGCCACCACGGCCAGCAGAACCTGAGATCACACAAGTGATCCACAGGATACACATCACAATTTTAGCTCTAAAAATAATACATTTCCAGCATGCCATGGAAGCACAGAGATAATTCTGTTTAGAAAGAACCTCTTGATGTTATCTAATCTAACCACCTCCTCAAGGAAGGTTTAATCCAACCAGGTTTCTCTGTCCCAATCCAGTCTCAAATGTTTCCATGGAAGGAGATTTACAGTCTCTCTGGGCAACCTCTTCCAGTGTTAGGCCACCATCATAATAGATGAAAATGTCTTTTAATGCAAAACTGGACACAGTGTTCCATTAGCTACTCAGGAACTCGAGTGATTCCACTGAAAATTCCTTTCTGAAGAACATAAGGCTTTATTTCAGCCACCTGAGAGATGGAGTGCAGTTTGTAAGTCACGTCTACAAAATGCCACAGATGTTTTCTCCACTCAGCCTTTCCTTGGGTGAGTGGGTGTTGGACCCCAGAAGGGAAATTAGCATTTGCTCGTAAGAGCAAAGTGCAGAAAGAGATTCTGGCTTTTTCTTCCTACTGATCTCAAATTTAATGTTCTAATTTTCTGTGGTGGGAACAACTGAAAGTCCTACAAGTAAACCTTTGTCCATAAACCATTAAATAAATTTACACTATCACAGAAAAAAAATGGACATCTGTATCATAGTCCTTCCAATTCCCTTTCCCAATTTACTCAGTCTCTTTTCATGTGCAACCTGAGCTGTTTTAAGGGTGAGCATTTCGTTCTCAGTGAGCAGGGCTGGGAAGTAACCACGCCTCACTGCTCTCCATGCTCTTCAGAGGCTGTAATTGCCTGCCTGGCTGCTTAGACATTTGGAACAGAGAGTTCTACCCCACACTTTCCCAGTGCTGAACAAGCTAAGTTGGTCTGACCCAAATTGCCACTCAGCAATTTATCTTTTTAGCACCTTCATAAGGGATCTCTAATCTCTGACAGGAGATTGAATTAATTTACTGAAGTATGTGACCATACTTAACAACCTTTCTAACTCACCCATTTTCTGGTTTGGAGCCAAGATTTACATAATTATTTCTATTTTTGAGCAGTCAGGATTGACACTTTTCCCAAATGCCTACGTTTAGCCATTTTTAGCTTACACTTGCCCTAGCTGAAGTATAGTCCTTCATCTTTAGCTTTTTAAGTACTTGACCGACTTTTGTTCTTCAGGGATTGCAAAATATAATTCTATCTAGATAGGCTCCACTGAGACCTTTAAATAACTCTGCTCTGATTATATCAAACACATCTAGGGATCTTTAATACTCTTTCTGATATAAGGCAATTTCAAGAATTACAAAATATAACAGGTAACATAATTTAGAACTATTTTTTCTCTAATACAATTTGTCAGAAATATTGAAAAAAAATCTCAATTTGAAAAGTAGAAAGGGGATAGTGCCTTTTTCCCTTCCTGTTTTTCATCATTTCTTTAGCTTTCTTTTTTATAGATAGTACCTGAAGGGTGCAAGGAGGTACAAAGGAGGTTGCCTTTCAAAAAGCATGCACACACAAACAGACACACTTTCTCTAAATGCTGTTTCAGAATGCTGTTGTTCATAGAATAACTATAATTTAAGTGCAGAGGGTTTAATATCAAGGGGGAACTTCTAAAATGTAATAGACTATGTATAAAAAACCCAACATGAACAGGACAGTCCTTCTCAGCAAGCCCTTAATGTTTCACATGGAAGCACACAGAAAACTGGTGGCTGCCATCGGCATCTGCTGCAGATTCTGCAGTCACATTGAGCAGCACCTGCAGCCCTTCACGCACTGGCAGATCATGGCAGAGCGTGGGGATCCAAAACAGTTCAAGAGCTTGCAGGATTACACATTTTGCTGGTGTAGTAATTTGTTTCGTATCTTTCAGCACTCGTCTGCTACTTCTGTACAAAAGAAAAATACAGCAAAGCTTGGCTTTTTTGTTGGGGTATTTTTGGATGAAATTTCTACCTAAAGCAGCTCCAACAGTTCCACTCTTCACTTAAGAAGTGCTTTCACCAGTGGATTTTATTTGAGCAAGTGGAAAAGGCAATAATATCCAATCTGTAAGATGTCCTTCATCCTCCAATCCAAAAAGCATCACATTTTTCAAGAAATCCTGTTACCATTTCTCCAGCATCCTGCAGGACTGAGTCGTAACAGTTATACACAAGAAAGCTGAATTGAGGTCCTACAGGTAACTGCAGGTCAAATTTCTTACTTTCTGGTTAAATTTGGGAATGAATACTTTTTAGATACACTTGCCTCTATGAAATAAATTTACATCTATCTATTGTTATATTTATATACAGCAATATATTTAACCAGATACTATGTACATTTATTTTCCTTTCACATTTCAGGAACAAAAACTCTAATGAGACAAATTACTCTGTGAAGCTCCTTTGCATGGGGGAATAGAGACAGATGCCAGAAAGCACTGGGGGGGAAATTAACATTATGATGGTATGAGAGCACTTTAAATTACTCTACTCTCCCAGGGTAGAAAAAGGAATTTAACACTCTTTCTTCTCACTTCCATTTTTTCTCATTCTGAAACCCTGACTGCTTAACTCTGTGGTAAATAACATTGTATGCTAAATAAAAAAAAAAAAAACAGCCAAACCTAAAATTAAGGGAAAAAATACAATCAAGAAACAAAAACCTGTGAACTGGGAGATAAATATGGTCTTCAGTCTTAGTGTTGGCTCTTTCTCCACCATTGGCAGACAACATGTGGATAATGGGAAAGACAAGTAATGGAGAAGTCCATAATACAAAACAAAACCATGTCATTATATAGGACATTGGCAGAACATGGTTACACAATAAATTGGCAGTGTTCTTTCAGTTTGAATAAAGAATGAACACTTGTGCACTGTATTACAAAATTGATAAGTGCCTTTGAGCAAATTGCTTCTTTAGAGATCCATTCTGCCATCTGTGATGTTATGTAATTACCTCTAAGGGTTTTTTCTTCACTAAGGTTTACATTGCTAATATTCATAGAGTATTTCAAGTCCTTAACTTCAAAACTTGGGGTTTCACTGAATGAAAAGCTAAAGAAGGGAGAGGAGAGCATCCAACAACTCCCCAATAAACAGGTTCTAAATGACAATGGGGTATTTGTCACTGTGTCACATTTCTGAACTTTGCAGGTAAACACAGAGCCATGATCTAATACTTCAAAATAATGGAACGCTTGTCAGTCTATTCTGTTTACCTCAGTGCTACTTCAAAGCTTATTGATACACAATATGCAAATATGTCAGATGTAGAGAGGATTTGGTTCATTTGCATGTATCATAGCACCAGAGTAAATTTTTAAAGTATGTTTATTTTCTTCTTCTTCTTCTTCTTCTTCTTCTTCTTCTTCTTCTTTCTTTTCTTCTTTTTTTATTTTAATGTCCCAGAAAATGTCACAAAAAAAGTTTAATTTGATTTAAAATACCTTCCCAGGAAGACTTGTTCCCACCCTCTGTATTGATGCTAACCTTCTTCAGCTTCCTTCAGTGCCTGCAAAAGGACATCTGTGCTGATGCTGGCCCTGCTGTGCCCTTACCATTGGCCAGAAGACATCCCTGACTGAAACCAACATGCCAGCTGTGCCACTGGTGTGTCACTTTCTGCACTGGGTGGCAAAAGTACCAGGCAGAACGGAAAAGACATTTCCACGAAGCTCTGGGAGAGAGATCACTACTGTAAATGTGAACGTGGATGTCTCAAAGTGTAGGTTTTTAATGAGCCCAGACTTTGACTGCAAGAGTGGCCCTATTAAAATTACAGCCCTGGTGACTGAGCAGAGTGAATCACTGCTGTCCCACACTCTGTCTCCAAACCAGGCCCTGCAGACACCTCTTCATCCATCATCCCTTACCTGAGGTCTCCCATGCCTCTTGACAGATCCGATGACTCCGCAGGATGGCAGGATGTGCTCTGGGCCACAGGGGATCCTGGTCTTGGATAGCAGCCCTCAAGACCATGGAATAGTTCAGGTTAAGACCTTCAGTCTCAGTAAATTACACCTGGAATTTGATTCCCAGTGTGATGGAGGTTAAGGCCTACCTGGAATTCTCATCTCCTGCATCATTAACCCCCCTCTCCCCAAAATATCACATCTTAAAACACATTTTAATAAGAACTATTGAAAAAATACCAATCATATTCTTGCTACTTGATCAGAATCACTGATTCTGCTTCTACTGTAGCATCTTTGGGAGTTTTTATATGCTCCAGAGAATTGGTGAGCTAGTTCAGGCTTTAATATGAGAAATTACCTATATTTCAGACAAAAGATTTTAAGTATAAATTTTCAAGAACTGTTATTCTTTATCATTTTCAAAGAAATGGGGAAAATAAAATAGAGAATGACAGGTATTTAATCAGAGAACAAATTCCACATGATGTGTGCAGTGCTAAGAAAAACATGTTACCAATTTCCTGGAATACACTACAAAGAGCTATGCTCTGCTGTGCTGTATGATCCAGGGATGGAAAGACCAATTTCCTACCTAGCTTTTTATTGATAGGACCAAAAGTAATCTTTAAACCCATATGCTCGTCCCATCAGAACATGATAAGCCAATGTTTGGCAACTTTATCTTTCATTATATGTGCAGAACACCTGTCCAAGTAAAAAGGCCCTCAGCCATGGCTGTATGCCAGGAAAAGGCAGACTGGGATCGTGGGAATATGGCCGTGGTGTCAAACCAGCTGTATAGAAGCCATGCTGAGAAAAGTGAAAAAGGTCAAAGTGATGAATATATGTTTTTAGAACCAGGTTGGGTTCATGAAGGAAGCTGGGGCTATTTCAGGGAAGACAAATGTAAAAAAACTTCAGCAACCATGGAATGTGTTGGGAGAGTATGAAAATGAAATCTATAATAAACTACTCACGGATTTAATCTGGGCATGTGCTCCAAATTGCCTTATACTAGTGTAGAAATACTTCCATGGGCAGGACAAACATTGAGGGCCACTGAGACACCTTCTGTGTCTTCCCTGGCCCAATGGCCAACGGGAAAAGAACTGCTTGGAGCAGCTTCACCAGGTAGAGCTTTCTGTTATCTTACTTTATGGGGTACATTCTGCAACACTGGGTTTAAAACCCACTGTGGCTTTGCGGGGTAGTCTTGATGGCTCCTTGTGAACTTTCTCCTTGATTTTCACTTTTCCCTCTCCTGCAGCATTCTTCAAAATCAGCAGAAGCTGTCCTGGACAGCTACACTGTGGTTCCTAGAAATTCTGTTTGCCTTTTATTAAACCCACAAGACATGCAATGATCCCAAGGTTTTATTTCCTAATGAGAGGAAGCTTCTTTATTCCTGGGCATATCTTCTATTGAAATATTGGTGTGTTCCACCTTTGCATATTCTTAAAGGCAGATTATTGTACCGACAATTTCTTAATTTTCAGCATAGACAGAGATTTAACTAGAATTAGAGTTGTTGTTTTTTAAAAAAAAAATTAACACAAATACTTTTTATTTTTCTATGAATAGAAAATGGGGAAGATCTCACAGCCCATTAAACAAGCAGTTCAAGTCTTCAAGTACTGCACTGAAGCACTCAGTGTAGAGGAGCAGTGGGTTTAATTTGCACTGATATGCTAACAAACCTAAGGGTCTAGCAGAGCTTTTATTTAGGATTTTTTATGAAATCTCAGATGGGCAGCTCATCACACATAAGTTGTTTTTGTGGGGCTTTATTTAGGTACTTGTAAAATAACTTCAGGGACAAGGTGCTAACTATTGTGCTTTCCTTGAAGCAGTGTTGCCTTTGTTAACCTGGAGTCAATCTGGGAATTAGCTTATTGCAAACTCTGCAGCTCATAAGCAAGCTGTTTGGGCTGTAAAGTGCTCTGACAATAAACCAGCTGTAACCTCAGATCACTCCTTTGGTCTTACTCCCAGCTAGACCTCAACAGCCATAAGAGTAGACTGCAGAACTTAATATCAAAAAGAGACTTACAGTAGCTAAAGACTTATTTCAGAATTTTACAGTTACATATTTTCAATCAGTTCATATGGGTTTAAAAATTTGCTGACAGACTTCTTTGAATCAAGGAATGTGGTGTTTCATTATGCAGCTACACACATGTGGAGTTTCGTTGGAACTCTCCAAAAGATTTCAGGTTTTTCCTGCTAATTCCTGTTCTAATTTAACAGATTACGATGTCTCATTCCTAGAATTATCTAGGAAGACTAACCAAATGGAGACATGGCTAGAGTCTTTTTAAACAAATGTTTATCATCTCTAATACATGAAAAGCTTTCAGGGAGAGCATTTTATTCCAGGGAGGCAAGGCAGGGACAAAACATCCACCACCTATGCATAGAAAAGACCTCAGAATGTTAGGATCTGAGTTAGGACATGAAAACTTAAATAGTAGTGCCCTGGCTACATGGGGCAATTTGTACAGAATCAAAAGCAGAGATATTGGCTGCCAGCTGGCTCCTCTCTGTTCAGCTGTAGGCAGAATGATCTCATCTCAGCTGTTACCAAACAGAGAAATAGAACCTTCTTGCACTGAATATACAAATCCCCATAGCTTGAGCTCAAGAGATAAAAACCAGAATCAAGTGTCAATGTCCAAGCTCCTTAGTTTGGACACATGAAAATATTTACCAGACTTGGCCCAGAGATGCAGACAGCTGGGGAGGGATTCCCCTGAATAAATTAATCAGATACTTACTCCAGGGTGAGCTGGCACATTACTCAGGCCTCATTGACAGCAGTCTCTCCTTTGACTGTAATTCCTTACACATGTAGTTCAAAGTTTGACACTTATTTTTAGGGATCATTACCTGAATTTGAGCCCTAATTTTGAATTCAAACAACTAATTGCAGGATCAGGACAGAACTAAAGAAAACAGAGTTACTGCACTGCAGCTGCAGAGAAATTAGAAAATCAAGGCTATGGGAAAAGCAGATGAACAATCTCAACATTCTCCTGTTTAATTAAAATAAAATGAAAAATGCAACAGACAACCCTCCATCCTCCCCAAATCTGAATATTTTGACATCCACAGGCCACAGTTCAGTCATTGTATGGAAAAAGTTACAACTATGCATTCAGCAATAAAATAGTAGTAGTAAAAATAGTAGTAGTAAAATAGTAGAGGAAAAGTGGCATTAATCATGTCCCAAAGAAATTATAAAACTTGTAATAACCTTACTGCAACTACAAAATGAAATAATACACTCTCTGGTAAAAAAGGATAAACTGACATGATTAGTCAGTTCTGCTACCTCTGAATATAGAAAATCAAGGTGGCTTTTCCTTTCTTTTCAGTGTAATACTTTACATAAAATGCAAGATAATAATACCAACATTCTGTAAGGCTGTTATTAAGTAAGATTTAAAACATTGTATACAAGTTTATAGATGAAAAAAATGACAAAAATTAAAATTATTACTTTTTGTGCAATGTTTTGGTTTTTAGTTGTTTTGGTTTAGGTTGTTTTTTGGTTTTCTTCATAGCATGGCATGCTGCTGAGATCCTATCTGTATTCCAGATAATTTTAACTTGGCCATGTGACAATTTCAGTACACAATATGTTCATGCTTTGCACAAATGACTATATAATGTTTCATTAAGGACTGTAAATACCCATCAACCTAATCACAGAAATGCTGTTTCAGTGATTTTAGGGCCATTTAATCTGGGCTATGATGGCAGGGCTGAATAGCTTTATTTCATTAACAGTTGCCATTGCAATTACACTGAGGTAAATATTTTTGTGGAAAAACTACACAGACTTTCCTTTTGCCCTGACACATTTGAGCAATATGAATATCCTTGTATGAAATATCTTTGCAAGTCATAGGGGTGCTTTCCTTCAGAGACCTTTCTATATCAGCTTTCTGCTCTGCTCAAGACACCAAGATCAGCTCCAACCATGTCATCCTGATATTTCACTTCTTGTTTGCATCCTGCTTGAATTTGCTGTGATGACCAAATTCCCTTTCCAAAACTATTCTCTGCCATGAGATTTGTTCATTCTGGTATTACTTCTCAAAACCAAACTTGTCTGGTCCTCGCTCTGCTGAAGAATGGAATAATTGAGGCTGCAGATAGATTAATTATTTTGACACTTGAGGTTTCTTATGTTCACTGTTTCAATCGACTCCATCACTCATATGAAGCCATTGCTCATCACAAAAATACATGTAGGAAACACACTAAAGCAGGAAAAATGAGATTTTGCTATAAAAAATAATCGGACTAGGAGTAACTTCAAGGCATGTTGGAACATGTTCATGGACAACAGAAAGGTGACTGAAGAAGGAAGCATTGTCAAAGGTTGTCATTCATCCCTGGACATCTCTGGTCATGCTTCCTGTATGCATAGTCTTCCCTTTGGCTTTTAAGGAGTTTCTAATCACTTCAAAAATATTTAATTATTAGTTTCAATCCTATAACAAGTCCAAAAATGGCCACAACCTGTGATTTCAGAGGATTAGTTTGAAAATGAGGAGGAAAGAATCATTATCAGGGTATAGTATCACTGGAACAGGCTTTCTAGGGAGCTGTGACGTTTCTGTCCTTGGAACTGTCCCAGCTTGCTAAGACAAACCTGTGACTGACCAGACTGGTGTTGGCACAGCCCTACTTGAAAGGCCAGGCTGCACTAGGTGATAGCTGGAAGGTCTGCACTGGTGATTTCTGTGTTTCTGTGATTCCATGCCCAAAGTTTTAACTCATTATATATATATATATATATAAAATACATAAAGTAGGACTTATTCAAGTTTTGTAGCTCAGAGTAGCTCTTCTGTTTTAACAGAACTGAGACACTGAACTTGATAATAAAGTATTTGGTTTTAAATAATTTCAACAATAATCACAGTTATTAAAAGGTAGATTTGGAAGAAACCTTGTGCAACCATCCAGTTCTGGTTTACCCATCCACTACAGATGCTGTATACCTACAATAATCATGACCTACTCTTTTCCTAAATTTACCTCCTATCATTTTTCTTTAATCTCATATTGTCCTTCAAAATGAAAAGAGCTTGATATTTCACATGCTCTGATTTCAGAAGAGGGAATAAGCTGTCTAATGAAGGGTTTAAGCCAATGATAGGACTATGTGGAATAAACTCCTTAAGCAACAAAAAAAAAAACCTCTCCTTGATTTGATATTCACCAAATTCATAGGGACTTTTTATGTAGATTTCAATAGATAATGGATGTGGTTATGAATGTCTTGAGTATATGCCCAGCTAAAGTTACCCTAAGGCTTAGTATTAGGTATATGCTGGGTTAGAAATTCAAAGTGCTTTTTAAATAATTACTTTCTAAAACTACAGTAATTATAGCATACAGATAGGAAGATTTTAATGTCCACACAGAATGATAAGAATGAACTGTACAGTGGCTAGGGATATGGGAATAAGAAAATTTTTGAAAATACAACGTGTCTTAAGAATTTGCTATTGGGACTTTATCCTTTAAAGAAGCCACATTTAAAGATTTGTGACCGTGAGAGGTACTACNAGGAAGCATTGTCAAAGGTTGTCATTCATCCCTGGACATCTCTGGTCATGCTTCCTGTATGCATAGTCTTCCCTTTGGCTTTTAAGGAGTTTCTAATCACTTCAAAAATATTTAATTATTAGTTTCAATCCTATAACAAGTCCAAAAATGGCCACAACCTGTGATTTCAGAGGATTAGTTTGAAAATGAGGAGGAAAGAATCATTATCAGGGTATAGTATCACTGGAACAGGCTTTCTAGGGAGCTGTGACGTTTCTGTCCTTGGAACTGTCCCAGCTTGCTAAGACAAACCTGTGACTGACCAGACTGGTGTTGGCACAGCCCTACTTGAAAGGCCAGGCTGCACTAGGTGATAGCTGGAAGGTCTGCACTGGTGATTTCTGTGTTTCTGTGATTCCATGCCCAAAGTTTTAANCAAAAAAAAAAACCTCTCCTTGATTTGATATTCACCAAATTCATAGGGACTTTTTATGTAGATTTCAATAGATAATGGATGTGGTTATGAATGTCTTGAGTATATGCCCAGCTAAAGTTACCCTAAGGCTTAGTATTAGGTATATGCTGGGTTAGAAATTCAAAGTGCTTTTTAAATAATTACTTTCTAAAACTACAGTAATTATAGCATACAGATAGGAAGATTTTAATGTCCACACAGAATGATAAGAATGAACTGTACAGTGGCTAGGGATATGGGAATAAGAAAATTTTTGAAAATACAACGTGTCTTAAGAATTTGCTATTGGGACTTTATCCTTTAAAGAAGCCACATTTAAAGATTTGTGACCGTGAGAGGTACTACTGATGACTTTGGCTGCATTTTTAATAAAGATAAATCTGTGTATGATAGTGTAATCAAAGCAAAGGGATACAGCATATTGATCTTATTTTGGAAAAGCTAATGGAGACAAGTAAAGCCAGGACTGAAAATGCCCCAAGAAGTACTGGGGCAACTCTGTGTCATATTAACAAGAAAACCCATCCACACCTTGGGTACACCAGGGAAGTGCTCCTACACATTGAGTGAAATCTCTTGGGAGGGTAATAAATCCTACACAACAAATGATATACTAACAGGTTCTTGGGGAATTGAAATAAATCCTCACCACCGCTTAGTGCGTAATCTCCAGATCAGACTCCCATTCTTCTTCAGAGGAAAATAATATATTTCTTCTTATACTCTCTGCCAGCCAAATGCTATATATCAAAGTTATGAATGTAGTTGAAATATTGATCCTGAGCCAAAGTGAAACTAAAGGGAAGTTTAATGCATTCCCTATATGAGAAAAAAAAAAGTCAAAAATGCTAAAAATATTATTTCTAGTCAAAGGAAACCTAGATAAAAATGGAAATTAAAATAGGAAACAGAATACACCCCTTGACACTTGTTTTTATTCCTGCAAGCTGAAGAATGAAAGCTAAGAATTTGATTGTTCTACATAAACTGCAATAACAAGAACTAAAGCATGGAGAAAAAATTGTTGCAGGAATAAAAAAATAGTGTTGTACATAAATGTGTTTAACAAAGAATTCCTTGAAAAATGAGATAGAAGATTCCCATTAAATGTCTGGTATAAATGGGCATAAACAGGCAAAAAACATAACTAGGGAGCAGGGTGGTGTTAACTCCAGAGGACAAGCTCAGAAAGCGAGGAAGTATATGCAAGAATGATTTTTGACTGCAAAAAGCTTGTGAACTCATTCAGAAGGAAAGGTTTCCCTGTCAGAGGTATTGCAGCAGCCATCCAACAAAATCTGGATCTTCTAGTACAGTCTGGTGTGCTGGATTTGGCTGGGATAGAGTTAACTTTCTTCACAGTAGCTGTTTTGGGGCTATGCTCTGGATTTGTGAGGAAAAGAGGGCTGATAACACAGCGATGTTTTGATTATTGCTGAGCAGGGCTGACACAAGTCAAGCCCTTTTCTGCCTCCCAGCCCACCCCACCAGCGAGGACACTGAGGGGCACAGAGGCTGGGAGGGGACACAGCGTGGACAGCTGACCCCAGGTGACCCAAGGGATGGCCCAGACCATCTGACACTGTGCTCAGCAGTAACAGCTGAGGCAAGAAGAAAGAAGGGGGGAACATTCAGAGGGATGGGGTTTGTCTTCCCCTGTCCCACGATGTGTGATGGAGCTCTCCTGGGGATGGCTGAACCTTTGTCTGTCCGTGGGAAGTGGTAAATGAATTCCTTGGTGTGCTTTGATTGTGTACATGGCTTTTAATTTACCTGCTGAACTGTTTTTATCTCTACCCACGAATTTTCTCACTCTTATTCTTCCAAGTCTCTCCCCCATCACAGGGAGGGAGAGAAGTTCTAGACAAGACTTGACTAATTGGCTCTTTTTTTGCATACTGGCTCAGAGATTTGGGTTAGGCTCTTGCCAGTGTTGTCCCTGGATAAGGATAACAGAGGCAAACATGGTGATAAGTTCTACTCACACTTTCCATACAGGTTCTGCCCTTAATTTATTTCAAGTTTTTTCTTATGTTTTCCCTGCATGGCCTGTGAGTTTATGTAGCAGGAGTGCTCTTGTGCTTTTTGGTGATTGCCCTGAGCTAATAGGAGAGAGCACACACAATGTTACACATGGGGTGTTTTTTGAGGGACAATTAAGCCTCTTCTTAGATTTCAGCATGGAATAAAAAGTCTTAGAATTATTGAAAAAAACAAGTTAAAAATATTCAGGAAAAAAAAAGTGTCTTGCCAGATTAAATACTACAGGATAAAAGTGCATGTTTTAAACTTAAGCATTAACAGCTTTGAAAAGCAAACAGCTATTTCTCCATCCCCCAGCAAAACCAATGTCAGCTGATCTCTGTGGGGTAAACTGGAAACAAAAAGTCGTGCAGTAACAGAGATGGTGCTTGGGAAATGAGGAGCTTCTTTCACCCATTGCTGTACAAAGTTTTTACTTTAGAGGAAACTGCTGATCTGTTCTCATGAAAAGAATTATGCTAGAAATAAAGGACTTGCCTACAGCAGAAGAGAATTAAGAAATGGATTTCAAAGGGAATAAATAAGATTCAGTATGAGTGAGAGAACCCTCTGTGATCTCTCTTAGCACTTTGCTTACCTACAAGAAAGGAAGTTTCTAAAGATGCTGAAGGGTGAAATGAAAGTAGGATAATCCCCTAATGGAAGGAAGGTGCGGAATGAAGGCAGGAAGGCAGGAAGGCAGAAAGGCAGGAAGGCAGGAAGGCAGGCAGGAAGGCAGGCAGGCAGGCAGGCAGGCAGGCAGGCAGG
>VZRX01020980.1:39115-76470 GCA_013398075.1 Notiomystis cincta | reverse complement strand
GGAAAAGGAAAAGGAAAAGGAAAAGGAAAAGGAAAAGGAAAAGGAAAAGGAAAAGGAAAAGGAAAAGGAAAAGGAAAAGGAAAAGGAAGATAAGACTTTGGGCTTTGGATTTAGTCTGGCTAACACAAGCTAACACGAGCAGGATCTTGGTATCACCTGTCTAATTCTTCTAATCATCTTCAGGAAGATGATTTAAGTTCAGGTATGGGGGGAAGGAAAACTTTGTGGAAATATTAGGAGGCTAAATATCGCAAGATTTCTTGTCAATGAAGCATTTGCTAAGAAAATAGTGACAACAATGAAAAGATTGTTAGGTGGTTGAATATCTGTTTGTATAATGTGAAAATAAATAGACATAATTTTGTTACCAGCACCCTTTAGAGGGCCAGAAGTTTCAGAGGGAAGAAAATTTTCAAATTTCAGTGTTTAATGGAAAGAATAAACCTTGATAGTGGCACAGGCTTCCTTCAGGTCACTTCAGTCCAGCTAACAAGAGTCACAGCTTCAAGTTAACTAAAAGATGCCAGGGGCACTGGTCAGGCCCAGGTGTTTACTTGGCAAGCCAAGACCTGTTGTCTCAGCAGTTACACATTACCTTAACTTCACTGGTCCCAAAATTGCGGTGAGGGAATCTGGTGGAGACAGAGTTGGCTTTCTGCAGTTGTGGAGACACAGCTGTCATCATAGTGACTTTCAGAAGTCCAGATCAAGATTATTGAACTGCAGCTACTGTTTCCAGTGGGCAGGAAAAGGGTGACAGGTTAATCTCTTAAAGTCCCTTCCTCAGCCATTTTAATTCTACTGACCTTTGGCAGACCAACTATAAAAATAATTCACAGATACTCTTCATTTGGTTAGTTTACTTGAGACTCTGGGTAGCTCTGTGTGCTGTAATTTCTCTACTGCATTCATTCCCTACTGTCTAGCTTTTTCAAAAGTTTTTGATATCAACCTTCAAACCAGCTTTGTGGACAATTTTTGCAGGATTACCTCATCTGAGAGGACTCAAAGTACTCCTCCATGGGCCTTAACTCCAAAGACATCAAGTTCTCAGAGATTAATACATTTCCAAAACCAAACTGCCCCTTTTTTACTTCTCTCCTTAGGTGATCCTAATATATAAATAATTTTCACTAGTTTTATTTTAATTTGGGTAAAAGACTAAGATTTAGTATCATTCAGATACTGAAAATATGTAGTCATAAGCCACATCTGTATTTATTATGAAGTTTTATGTTATTCTTAAAATTTTTCTAGCATAATTCCAGGGCTTTTAGACCAAGGAATTTGGAGGTGGGAGAGAGAGCTCTCAGATTTTAGTAGAGCACACTAAGGGGGTATAAAGGGGTCAGTGTTTACATTTATGCTGTGCATTATTTACACCAGTAAGTAAGCAAATTGTGCTGCTGTTCACTTGCAATTCATTATTATCTATCTTACACTTGCCTCTATCATTTCTGCTCCTTAGAAGCACTAATTAATCATGTTCATAAATCCTTCAGAGTCTCACCCAGCCATTTTCCCTAATGAAAAGAGAAATCACAGATGATCTGAATACACATCAACCCTTTGTCATAGTTTAACTCTGGCCAGCACCACCTAGACCTTTACTCAGGAATGTGGGATGGGGGAGAGAATCAGCAGCATAAAAGTGACAAAACTTGTGGGTAAAGATGGTTTAACAGGTAGAGCAAAAGCCTTGCAAACCAAAAGCAAACCAAAGCAACCCAAGGAATTCATTCACCACTTCTCATGGGCAGGCAGTGTTCAGCCAGGAAAACAGGGCTCCATCACACATAATGGTGACAAATGCTTTCATTCCAAACATCCTGCTCTTCCCTCTTCTCCCTGCAGCTGTTATGGATGAGCAGGATGAATATGGGGTGGGATATCCTTTGGTCAGGTGGGGTCAGCTGTCCTGGCTGTGTTGTCCCCTCTCAAATCCTCGTGCACCTCCAGCCTCCTGGAAGTGGGATGGGGTGGGAAGCAGAGAAGGACTTGATTCTGTGTAAGCTCTGTTAAACATCTCTGTGTTTTCAGCACTGTTCTCCCACAAATCCAGAACACAGACCCAAACCAGGAAGGTGAAAAAAATTTATCCTGAACAAAAACATATATCCTTCCACAGAGGTCCCTGATGCAAGAGAGTTCAGTTGTTGTAACAGTAGCACAATGCAAGTGAAAATTTCATGCTTTTTAACATTTGGGGCTCCATCAAGACTTGAAGAACTGAAAAAAAAACCCCAAACCCCAAATCTGGAGATGTAATCTCTACCATCAGAATTAGATGAGACTAGCAAAAAAATGCTAAAATAATTTCCTCCCCAGTCTTTGCATTGCTGCTGTGACATATTCACTTCAGAGCAGAGCTGAAAATGAGTCTCTTAAGATTTCTAATTGGAAAAATAACGCTGGTGAGACTAAATACATTTGTCAACAATTTGTTATGGTCTGCCCTCTAATGGCTGCAAGCCTGAAATGGGCAGTAGGCAGTGAAGTTGTGGCTGTAACCTGCTAAAATTGTGGAACTAAAGTTGTGGAAGTACTTTTTGGGATTTCCAGTTCAAGTACAACTGCAACGGTCGTGGAAGAACTGGGCTCCAGAAAGAGAAAAAATGCTAAATTAGGAGCACATGACTGCCAGCCTAAAGGTATTGACCACGGCAGTTCAAAGCAGAGTATCTTTGTTAAACAAAGCACTTGCATAAGCTCAGTTCCATAATATCCTCGTTGCCTGTGCAGAATTTTCTGCCTTTTTGCAAACTGCATGTTCTTTGATCCAGTCCCAGATTTCAACAGTCTAGTTGAATAAGTGAAAACCTTTTAAGGTCTCTGGGTGCATCTGACTGCAGTTTGAAGGACCTCTTGTCAGATATAAAGTTCTGAGTTGTGAAAGGAACTGAAACAGCCTCAGGCTGCCCCGAAACTGGAATGTGTGTGTAAAAAGCTGTTGAATCACCACCTTTTGCCCTCCTTGACTCATCCCCTGAAGAAAGAAATGTTTAACCACAGAAAGAATCTAACCTAATGCATGGTCCTTTTTGATGTATCTTATAAACCTAGAGGGAATGCTAAAAGGAAAGCTTATGCTATCCTAGTCAGAGAGATGAAAAAATCTATTGTCATGTGCTAACTGCTTTAAATTTTCTTTTATCATTTAGGAAAAAGAAGGTAGAAAATGTTCATGAAGATGAGTATCAGTGAATTGATACATTTCCTATAAGTGGCCTTATCAGGAAAACATAGTGAATGCCCATAGGAGCTATATAATAAATACAAGGCTATGCCTTTTAAACTGGCTTACTGAGGATGAAATTGTATATTTTTGGCTATGAAAATTACATGCTTTTGAATTTTTAATGCATACTTGTTTGTCTGAAAATGACAAACAGTGAAAACTCATCTCCACATGCATGTTTGCAAAGAGGATCTAGACATTTGCTGCTACCTCTAAATTCTTTTATTCTCAGTCACACATCTAATTGAAAATTGCTTAGAAATCTCAGTGTTCATGTAGGAGTTAGACAGTCATGTAATATAGTAACACTCTCACAGCTACAGACTGTTGTGCATTGGTAGTAGGAAGACACACACTTTTACAGGCATCTTTCCTTTACACAAAAAATTACGGTGCTGGAATACTTATGGCATCAGACAGGTCTAAACTGGATTGTATGTCCCTGACAATTATGTTTTTCTCAGATCATCATCCATAAAAGCGAGGTAAAATAAAATACAAATCTGCCTAGCACATTTTGTGGATAAATGAATACTAATTGTGATATTACTATGCAAACCAGCATCACAGAAATTTTATTGCCAGAATGGACTACAGTGATTATATTCTGAGCTTGACACAGGTCATTGGACTTTTATTGTTTAATTCCTCCTTTCAGTTCTGTGATTCTGTTTGAATCAGGGTAAACACTTTAGACAAATATTCAGATTTTATTTCAAAGTCCTCAGTGCGGCTCTCCCACCCTCCATGATGAGTTGCTGCCACCAATAGCTAATTAATCTGTTGCACAGTTTGTAGTTTCTTTCTTGTATTAGTTCAAAGTACTTACAAACTGTGCTTGTATTACCCTTGAAATTCTCTATCATTTAGTGAACAAAGAGGACAGTTTCAGGAACTTGCCATAAGGGGGGTTTTCTGTTCCTCTGGCTGTTCTCAAGGCTCTTCTGTGCAACATCAGAAGACCACAAAGACAGTTCTCTAATCCTGCTCTGGGATCCTTTTCTAAGGGCCACACCTCTACCACTGTTTCAGACCAGGAATTTATATTAGACTGGCTGAGTCCCACAGCCCCCAAGCCCATTTTTAGAGTCACAGATTTCCAGGAAGGAGTAATCAATTCAGGGACTATGATCTCTATTTGCTGCTCTAATACAACATTTTATTTGCCTATACTGAAATGCATATAATTTCTTTATGCTAACAAGTGAATATCAGCAACATCTCTGTAAGCATCTGAAACACTTGCATCTGCAGTGCAAGGCCTGACAAGGTGAGACAAGCTCTCTGCAGAACTGCTGTCACCCCACATTCCCAATTCCAAACTGAAATGCTGAGCCAGATTTTCAGATGTTGAAACTTCATACAACTTCACTAAAGCCATCCAATTTAAGACAAAAGTGCTAACTCAAACACAAAAAGAACTTCTTCTTGTAATGCAGACTTTATATGGTCATAAACAGATCTGAGAACATGGAGTTGGGAAAGAACAGCAACCTTCCTCATGTTGAAAAAAACCACAATGACCTCATGTTCTACAGTCAAGGATACAGAAGAATATAGGATATAGAAGAATTGAGATAAATTCTTGTTTCAGATGAATAGTTTTTAAATAGTTTGGAAGGAAAACAGGATTAAAAAAATAGGTTAGATGTAGATAAGCAGGCAGTCACAATTTTTTATTTTTAATTAAGGAGAGTAACAATAAATTCCAAATAAAATAACATGTGTTTCAAATAATTAAAACTTTCCTTTTCCTTGGTTTAATGAGAGTTCCTGCTCCTCAGCAGGAGCACAGAAGTGCAGAGCCTTGTCCTTCTTGCTGTTTTGTTTGCCTTTGGCCCTTGGTGATCGATCTTAATAAGAGAGTTTGAGTGTATTGCTCCCTTTGCACCTTTTCCTTCCTTCTCCGCACCTACTTTATGATCTGGTAGCGAGGGTATTCTTTTATAAAGTGGTAAACAGAAGTCTGATCCATCTCAGTATGAAAAGGAAATTGAGCTGAGGTCTAAAATAGCCCAGGCAAGTACAAAAGCTATTAAGCCAAAGACAGGCAGCAAAAACTTCTCCAGCAAACTTTTTCCTTCTTTTTGTAAAACAGGTTGAGTTCAAACTTGGCAGGCTTCCTAGCATGGATTAGGAGAGATAGGAATGAAAAGAAGTACCAAATATACACTCTTGAACCAAGTATCTCTTCTTTAAAGGCAGGCCAAATCTTGATGCACATTTCCCATGGATAACTTTAAAAAATCTTTGTTACCACCTAGGTTTTCCAGCTTGTTTTTGATTGGACTTATCTCTTTCCTCAGTCTCTGAAGGGATGGGTAAGTATCTCAGATGTTCTGAGTCAGCTTGCCAGGGCTGAATGTATGGGTGTTGAGATTACTAAATTTTAGGGTACTGAAGCACAGATTGTGATGATTTTCCTTTGGATTGAAATAACTTCTGCGTCTGACATTTAAGTGTTTAAACCATTTGAACCCATATTTATTAACTAAAATCTCTGGGTTTAAGGAGATTCCTAAAAAAAGAAAAGAAAATCTATGAATAAATTTGCTTTGTAAGTTGTTGTCTTTTAAAGTACTTTTTCCATTACAGAGTTCAAAGGTTTTAAAGCTGCAAAATGAGCAAGATTTTCCCATTGCATGAGATCTGGCTCACTGGCCCAGCAACCAGCAGGCCTGATGGAATCAGCTTCTACCACATGCTGTTGCTTTATCAATACAGGATAAAGGAAATAATTTCTAAAGAGCCTCAGATGTTCTTAAACTATTTGTTTCACAGTCAATGTCAAAATAATTATTTTCTTAAAAGTCTTTAGTGACATCATTCATGTACGGAGAAAGTGATTACAGTTGAGAGAGAGTCCTTTGGAAAAATATCAAGGAGCATTTCCTCCAGTGTAATGCATTGCCTAATATGTCAGCTAATCAAATTTCATTAAAGCTGGTTCTGTCTCCTGCAGAGGTTTATGCAGAACTATGGCATGGCCAATGGTTACAAGAAAAGCAGCTGACAAAACTATTTAACTACAATACACTGTGCAGCTACTGGAACTGCCATTAAATGTTCACAATACTTCTTTGTCAACATCACTGCTCTTTTTTTTGCCTGTGACTTTTTTCCTGCCTGATGATCTTACTGAATTGCAGAACTTCCATGTTTGCTCATATGTTTAAAATGGTTAGTCTGGATTTTTTGGGTGTAAATATTCTATGGTACTGGGTAAGTTCTGGAGGGTTGAATTATTGTGTATTGCTGCAAAAGCAACAGTCAACACATTCATGTGTATATATTATGTAGGGGCAAAGAATAAAAAACTATCAATTTTTTTTGTTTAATCTCTTCTCCTTTGTAGTGGAAAAATAGGCCCTTTAAAAAGCAATAGCAAGATTTCAATACAGTTAACTTTGTGCTGCTCTTAAAAGCCATAGAAAATTTACAGTTGGAAAAGTGATAATAGAAATAATTAGAAAGTAATTTTTAAAATAAACAAAAAAATCCATCTCCTTCCATTAGTAATGAGAAGCAAGAAGTGGGTGCTGTCACCTTTCATGCAAGTGTAGCCTTTGCTGCATTTTATCTAGAGACTCTTTGGAGATCCTTGAAAGCCTCTATAAATCTGGACTTCTCTGTGGGGGACATTTTCCCTGGAAACTTGAGGAGAATATCAAAGAACAGTGTGAAGAAAATGAAATTTTCTAAGAGATGTACATTATTCAACAGCCCCTTGTATTCATGTAAGGGATTTTTTCCTGAAAATAGATGTAAAGGACAAGAACAGAGCTGAATGGGGACTTGTGGACCTTTCTATGAACCACTTAGCCCCAAAGCTTAGTAAAGCATTTGTCCTCCTGGGAATGTTTGACAACTATTCCAAGGACATATATCCAAATTGTACAGTATCACTATTTATGTGGAACTGCTGCTGCTTTTACCTCAGAGTAGAAAGGACACATTACAGAACATTCTTTTTCATAAAGGGAATTAAATGGACAGATGCAAAACTATCTGGACAAGGAGTGGGTTTTTATTTATTTTCTTCACATTTTTGGGGGTTTTCTTGAGGTGTCCTGGTTCTGGCCAGGATAGGGTCAATTTTTGCAGTATCCAGGAGGAGCATGAGCAAGCCCCAGAGGTTGTTCCACACCACCTCATGCCCTAAGCAGGGATGGGGTACGAGACCCCTTCAGGCAGGCAGTGGGGAGGGAGCAGCTGGGGTAACTGCTGTGTCCCACGTGTGGGTGTGAATTGTTTGCCTCTCCTGTACCCTCTGTTATCAATATTGCTGCTGCTACTGTTCCTTTCTTATCTCATTGCTGTTCCCAGTAAATTGTTCTTATCTCAGCCTATGCCCTTTGCCTTTCCTACCTCCAGCTCCTCCAGCCTGCCACAGGGGAAGGGACACATTTTTCATTAAGAAGGATTTTAAAATAATTATAGTCTACAAGAGAATTTTGTAACTTTTACAGAAGCCTTTAATTCTCCAGTGATTGTGGACTGGAATTTAAACTACCCAGGCACTTGTTGAGAGGCACTAACTAAACTGCAGAGAGGTTGTCTGCCACCCATATTAATATCCAGGGTCATGGACATCAAACTGATATTGACTTTAACACATGCATGCTGCATGTTTAGAAAAAGCACTTTTTACACCCTTGGGATTTTTATATGAGATTGTACGTGAATTTTACCTGAAAGCACAAAGATTTTTAAATGAAAACATAATTTCTGTGTATTATAGATACATCCAAGGCCTCTTTCTTTGCCACTGCAAAACACAATTTTGGTTTCATCACAAATTTTTAGACCTTTAGTCTGGAATAGGCTTTCTTGACCTTAAAGAAAGTGAATTTTCCCTTCCTAATTTAATGCCATTACGTCTTCAAATTTTTGTGTTCACAATTTAGGCCATTTTAATATTAGAATACATGGCAATATTGAAAAGAAAGCTCCAGTTCAAATCTAATTATTTAGCTAGTATATGACATAGACATATTGCAATACAAAATCCATAGAACCTTGAAGTAGAGTGAAAGGCAGAACATTCTCCATTTCATTCCCAAGAATGAACAACTTAATTTTTGTAGAAATAAAGACCTAAGGATGTAAGTAATAATTTAAGAAAAAAGAATAAATTAATTGATTTTTTTCCCCATACATTAGAAGTTTTATGTACTCAGTTCTCTTTAATCTGTGATGGGTTTTGGCTCTCATTATTGGTCACTGCTTTTACCCTGGTTTACAAGTGGTCCAGGGATCAATTCCTTGACTAGGCTTCATTAGCTGCACCTCAGTAATTAACTGCCTCGAACTCTGCATGTTGTACTGCACACAGTACTGGTGTAAGAACCCATGAATGAGCTCCTGAAGAAGAGGAACTTGAAGTCAACAACTTGGTGGCTTGGTTGCTTCAACAGTGCCACATGGAACAAGATTTTATCATTCAGCAGACTCCTCTCTCACTTTGGAATATTCCCAAGGTCTATTACAAGGCTGCTCCACCTCACGTTTCCATCAATAAACTGCACTGAATATAGCAGACAACCAGGCTTAAAGGAGAGCCTCAGAGGATATCACTACTCACTACCAGCATCAGGAACACTATTTTTGGACTGTCAGTCACAATGACAAATCATATCTCCCCAGTCTCTCTTCTCTACTGCATTTTTATATCACTTTTTCCGTGTAATTCATAAATCCTTACTTTCTGATAAGTCTTTTATGTGACACTTTATCAAGTGCCATTTTATGAGCCTGATAGTATAACATATTTTTGACTTCTTCTGTGACAGAAGATTATTTTATTTATTTATTTATTTGTTTATTTGTTTACTTATTTATTTTCAAAAATAATCTAAACAGTCTGGGAAACAATTGGAAAAGGGGAAGGAGAAGGATAAGAAATAAATTTCTTGTAAAGTAAATCCAGAAAGGAGGTGCTAACTTGAAAAGACAAATATCTAATTGAGGAAACTGTGAAAGAGGAGAGACAGACAACTTTAAAATAACACAAAAACAAAGGTTGTAGGCAGTACTTGGAAGGAAAAAAATATTAATAGAAACAATCTGAGAAAAAGCTTCTTTCTTGCTAATAGTGAGCTAATTTAAAATACTTTACTATTTTATCTGACCTCTTGCCTCTGTGGGAGCTCTAAGGTTAGCAATGAAAACATTGTAGGATCATTCTATATGATGATAACAAAAAGGGTTGTTTGAAAGAGGAAGGCAATTAAACACACATGCTTGTTTATATTAATACAACTGTTCTCCTTGTCAAATAATCGTAGTTAAGTCAACTAAATGACTTCATAGCTGAGTATTGGCTCTTTGCAAAGCCTGCTTCCTAATATTAATGCATCTGACTATTGATACCTTTGGCTGAAGCCAGGCAAATTGCCAGCAGGCACTGCTCACATTGCTCTGCCTTCTCCCAGGAATATCTGGCACTGCTCACATTGCTCTGCCTTCTCCCAGGAACATCTGACACTGCTCACATTGCCCTGCCTTCTCCCAGGAATATCTGGCACTGCACACATTGCCCAGCCCTCTCCCAGGAATATCTGGCACTGCACACATTGCCCAGCCCTCTCCCAGGAATATCTGGCACAGCACACATTGCCCAGCCCTCTCCCAGGATTATCTGGCGCTGCTCACATTGCCCTGCCTTCTCCCAGGAATATCTGGCACTGCTCACATTGCCCTGCCTTTTCCCAGGAATATCTGGCACTGCTCACATTGCCCTGCCTTCTCCCAGGAATATCTGGCACTGCTCACATTGCCCTGCCTTCTCCCAGGAATATCTGGCACTGCTCACATTGCCCTGCTCTCTCCCAGGAATATCTGGCACTGCTCACATTGCCCAGCCTTCTCCCAGGAATATCTGACACTGCACACATTGCTCTGCCTTCTCCCAGGAATATCTGGCACTGCTCACATTGCCCAGCCCTCTCCCAGGAATATCTGGCACTGCTCACATTGCCCAGCCTTCTCCCAGGAATATCTGACACTGCTCACATCGCCCTGCCCTCTCCCAGGAATATCTGACACTGCTCACATCGCCCTGCCCTCTCCCAGCAATGTCTCCAGGCTGCAAGGTGCCTGGTTCCCAGGTGCTGGGGAAGCTGCTGGCCAGGCTGCCTGTGGGCACACAGACATCCTCGGGCTGGCTGCAGAGCAGCTCCGGGGCTTTAGGGAAGAGCAGGCTCAGTGTGGCTGCAGGGCAGGCGGGAGGAGCTGGCTGCTGCTGTGGAGCTTCACTGAGATGAGGGAAGGGAAGGGAAAGCTGAGTGGCAGGTAAGAAGTGCAAGCGAAGGTGAAATGACTGAAAGCTGACACTGAAGGGAACTACATTTACTTTTCCTGTGCTGTTGCACTCACACAGTAACAGAGACAAGGCACTCACCATCTTGGGGAAGGAGAGGTTGTGTCAGGGAGCAGGAGTCCACACCCTCATCACCCACTCTGTGTCCCGAGTCCTGGCATCCACAAGTACCTGCCATTTAAGTCCTTCCACATGCCTGCCTGGTTTAATTCCAACTCCAGCCAGAAAATAAGAGGCACACAGCTGCTGGCTCACATGGGATGGGGAGGAGAATCAGCCAAGGAAAAAAACTCTCATGGGTTGAGATAAGAACAGTTTAACAATTGAAATCAAATAGAATATAATAATACCAATTATACTAAGATAGAATAATACTAATAGTGATGATGATGATGATAATAATTGCAATTAAAAAAATAAACCCCAATTAAAACAACAAGTACTGCACAATGCAATTCCTCCCCACCTGCTGACTGATGCCCAGCCTGTCCTGAGCACTGCTTGGTGGCTCACAGCCAACTCCCCCCAGTTCAGATACTGAGCTCAGTTTTTTGAGGTATGGAATATCCCTTTGGCCAGTTCAGGTCAGCTGTTCTGGCTGTGCTTCCTCCAGGATTTTTGTGCACCTCCTCACTGGCAGAGGATGGGAAACAGAAAAGTTCTTGATTTAGAGTAAACCCTTCTTAGCAGCAACTGAACCATAGCTGTGTTAGCAACATTTTCCTTGGGCTGAATCCAAAACACAGCACTGCACCATCCACTAGAAAGAAGATTAACTCTATCCCAGCTGAAAGCAGGACACGGGCTCAAGGAAGGGATGTCTCTTGGTCTCTAGAAAAAAGAACCTGTCCTAGAGTTGTCAACACAAGTAGACTTTGAATGTAACAGGAGAGGCTCTCTGACCCCTTGTCTGTGTAACTCTGTACTTGGCAATGTTGAGATAAATTAAAAACCCCTTCATTTGCTAATGAAACAAGTTTTATTTATTATTTTAGCAGAATTTCAGCACATTTAAAACTAACTTATCAATACATTGTAAGGTAAGGAGTTAATAACTAATTCATCTTTATATCAGATAATGAAGAATCACAAGGTTATTTCTAGTGTCAGAATAAATATTGTTTTGATCAAAATGCTGAATTGCTGGGTTCCAATATATTTTTATTAAAACATCTTTATATTATTTCTAAATGGAACCTTAATATATATAATTCAGTCACAAGATCAATGTGAAAGCACAGAAACTGTTCTTTAATACTGAGTTTTAATAACATTCTGAAATTAGCTAGTGGAGCACAACTACAAAACAAATATGGGTCAGGTACATAAAGAAAGGAAGAGGGAAAAAGTAACATGAAATACATAAAGGGAAAAATGAGGAGTGGCTCATATTTATTTATTTATTTATTTATTTATTTATTTATTTATTTATTTATTTATTTATTGAGAGCTGCATGTATTTGCTCACAGAAAACACTTTATAAGAAAATGTTTTCCTCTCCTCTGCAAAGAAAAGGCTAAATACTAAACATGCCAGACATAAATAGTATATAAAATCCTCAGTACTTATAAAAGAAATGAAAAAAAATTAAATATGCAAGAAAAACTACAGGAAAACCAACTTGAACACCTCTGTTAAATTTCAATTGTTTCTAGAAGAATCTACTACAGTCACATCTAGATTACTATACCAACAATGACAAATTATTTCAATGGAATAACAGCTGTAATATGGCACTATGAAGAGTGAGTCAATGCAGAACAAGTGGGTCTATCTCATTTGCAACTGACATCAAAGAAATGCCACGGGCATATCAACTTACAAACTCATCCTGAAAGGTCTGGCAAACCATGGTCCTGAACATGACAGAAGCCTCTAAGTGTTCTTAAGACATTTCTTTGGGAGGAAAGAATAAAAACAATAAAAACACCCCTTGGGAGGAGTTAGTCTAGAAGCAGAAGTCGGGAAAAAAAGTTAACTTCCCTGAAAATGCTCAACTTATCCAACCTTTAAGTATCAGATTTTTGGGGAGAACGGTTTTCGTTTTTCTTCTTGTTAAAAGGAAAAGGACTAAAAAATAAAGAAAAGGCAAGAAAAGAGAATAAGCACTTTGAAAAATATGCAAAAATAGCCAAGTGGATGTGCTTCCAGGTTTGTGCATGTTCCCTCGGTTAAGAATGATTTTCCAGCCAGATGACAAAGACCTTGACAATAGGGCTTAATGACAAAGCACATGAAACCCTACCCAAGGCAGTTTGACTGGCATTTCAGCATTATTGTATGCAATGAGAGCTTTCCAATCAGCCAGAACAGTGGGATCCACCAAGGAATCATGATCAAGTAGCTATTAGGCCAAACGGTATTGTCAGAATTCCACAATTTATGCAGCTTCTTTCAGAGAACTGAGTCCTGAAACTTCTAAATATCAAAAGGGTTCAATATCGAACAGAACATGTATTTAAGGAAAATTGGCCCCCAAATTGCTGTGCTATTGTCATTTGTTCTTTTCCAGTTCACTTAGAGGGTAAAGTGGAGACTATTTTTAAACTTCAATATGAAAAAAAAATTACAACTGAAGTTTCTTTAGAAAAAAAGTTCATTTAACCAGCTGCATTTTTCTTTTGTACTCTGCTCAGATGTTAACTTGGATTATAGCTTCAATGTTTCTCATGCTTTTTTGTTGTCTGTCATTTACGTTTTGGAAAATTTAGCACAATTTTAGGTTTGAACTGATTTGTACTCCTTTGGCCAAGCCTGAGCCCCTCCAAACTCTTCTGGAAAAGTACCATATCCACAATCACTCTGGCAAAGGTCTGCCTGGATCCCTTTCAACTCACACAAAAGCTGTGCAGCATGTTATTTAATGCCTTATCCTTTTCTCGTTGGACTCTGCTGCACAGCTCCAACTGACTTTGCTGGGAGCTAAAAAGAAGCCCAGATGCCAAAGTGATTTGGGTACTGCTTTAATAAGAAGATTCTGCAGAATGCAGCATAATCCATCTTTACACAAGTGTGTACTCTGATGCTCTGTCTGTCCCCTGTTCAGCTGGACCCCTCTCACTGGCCACTGCATCCAGGGAATGTTGACACTCAATTTCTCTCTCTGCAGCACCATAAGTATTTCAAACCACAGCAGGGAAAAGGCTCTTGGATTGGAGAGAGGCAACAATGTCTCACATGAGGGTAAATGAGCATCTCACACAAGGTTTTTTCTGGGCATTCATGTAGAAGCTTGTCACAAAGTGCTGATCAAATATTCAGCAAAAGGAACTGAACAGTTTTACAACCTGAATTACAAATTGTGTTGTACAAGTTGGAGCTTTATTTGGCATAGACACTTATTAGCTGTTCGTGATACCATCTATATTTTGGCTCATCAGTGACTAGGTATCCACAAGAATAGTAAGGGCAAAGGACCACATTTAGGGATGGTCCAAGGAACATTTCTCACATTTAAATAGCTTGCCTGGAAATTCACTTATCCTGCCAGGAAATAGGCCCATTAAAAAACAAAAGCAGGTCTTTTTCATGGATCTGTTTATATCTGTACCAACATGACTGCTAGAGAAGGTAGAAAGCCTGAGAGTGAAGCCAATGGAAAAGAATGTCTCAAGATGTGCCCCCATCTGCAAGCCTGCACCTTTATCATATGGAATGTGGGGGAAGAGATGTGGGTGGGGAGTGTGGAGTCAGAGAGGAGCCTCACTCTCGAGAGCCCCTCTGTCTCTGCACGAGTCTCCTGCAAAAGAGCTGCAGTGTGAAGAAACTCCCTTCAACTGCCAGTGGACTAAAAGGAAAAAAGAAATCAGTTTCATCTTTGACTTATTGTAATGGAAAGATAAAATTTTTGAATGAAAATAAGCAACAATATTGAAAAAAGTTTACCAATATGAGCAGACTATTTTATAGATTATTTCAATAATTTGTGGCACTCAGCAGCTTTGAACTTCATACTTTGAATTACTGGGACATTGTATCATGGTATTCTGGCTTCCCATAAGGCCACATGTATTACCATAATTTATAATCAGAAAAAATGTAGTAATAGACTCTAATAGAGATTGTTAATGAAACAATTTTAATTTCTCTAAGAGAATTAAAATTACACAATTCTTTTCCAGACAGTTTTAACTATTCATTTAAAGAATCCTTCCCTCCACAAATACCTTATCCTCTTTGCAAAGCACTAGTTATTGTAAATGATACAGCTTTACTGAGTATGGTTAAGATCCCCAAATGCTGTATAAATGTTACACTACCCAAGCATGTTAACTAATAACTGTATTTTTCAAATACTATTCCCCCAAAATGAATGATTTTTAGGATGCTCTAAGGCAGATTTCTAAACCAGACTTTAAAATCAGCCAGATTGCTTATGCAAAAAAAAAAGATCAGCAGCACATTCCCCTCTTTCCACCCCAGGGAATGTCCACTTCACACTCTGGAGCTGCCAGGGTTTATACTTTTGAAAATAGAAGACAATATAAATCAATAATTAATGAATGCAGAAAGACAGAAAAAAGATTCTTGCACCTTTTCCCAAGTAAAAGCCCAGAGAAGAATTCTGATTAAAAGCCAATTCCAAGTGGAATCATCCCATTTTTATTGGCCATTACTTATATAGATGTGTACAAAGCTGCTTCAGGTTAAATCTCCCAAAACCATCACAAAAGAGGCAAGTCTCCTTGCATTGGTAAGTTAATGCATTGCAGCACTGTGGCCATGAAGGTTGTGCCATCAGTTACAGAAATGTTGTCTGCAGAGGGTATTATATCAATTGTCTTGTTTTCTTTATTAGCCTCATGCAAATATGAAAGCAGAGAGTGCTGATCCAGAGCTGCAAAGGCCCATCACTTACCCAAATGTGCAATAAAACCTACTTTAATTAATTTTATTGTCTGTCTCCTAGAGACAGAATGAAAGGGTTAGAAAAATGTGAGCACCTCCAGTTAAAGAGGCATTTTCATGTATACAAGAGTAACACAGCCTGATAACAACTGTCTGGGTGAGTTGGAACCAGCCACAAATGGTGCTGGGTTGCTCCTGAGGTACTGACTGGTGGCAGAGGGGAGGAGTGGCAGACAGAGGAAATTCTCACTGGGAAAGAGCTGAAGTAGGCTGTGGATTTGGGATCCACTCACTACATTTTAAAGTTATTATTTTTCAGTAAAGTAATTATTTTTCAGTGAAGACATCATCTTCGAAATAACCTTCTCTTCACTGGGATTCACTTTTCCTCTCCTCTAGTGCAGACAGCAGTGGGTGGTAACATTTTTGGAAACTGTTTTGGTCTATTAACGAAAAGAATGAAATGAAAATATCATAAATGAGGGAGTTAATTTTTCAGAGGCTGTGCTGCTGGTCACAAGTTCTTTGTGAGAGGCATGATGTTATTGATATTCATGCAGAGACACTCAAAGGATAGCTTGCCAAATGATGTGATTAATGAGGATGAAACAGGTAAGTAGCCATTACTTTTGTCAGTAATCATTGGTGTAAACAGCAGGAAGAAAGGACAATGCTTAGAATAGGAAATTACATGAAAGAGGACTCATGGAAAGAAATTAAATAATTGATTTTTTTACATATACTCATTAGTAAGTCAGTTTTGCTGGACACAACTCGTAGTTGCAAATTCAGGTGGGGTGCTGATTGATATTTGTGTATACACAAAGTATCCTTGTAATTAAGGTAAGTGGATGTTTCCCAAACTCAGTAGCAAAGGTTCCATCACATATGTCATTTCAATACAAGAAGTATATTAGCAAAAGAATCATTTTGCATTTCAAAGGAGGTTACAGTAAGTTTTCTTTTACTCTTGCAGATGTAGTGTTGCAGTCTCCTCTTGCAACTTCCTCCAAGTCTTGGTCTCCAAGCAGAAGAGAATTATGTGTGACTAAGGTGGCAATATTGGCTGGCATAATAAACTTAAAGCTAAATTATCTATCTCTTAGACAAACTTGAATAAATATCAACTTGATGAATAGAGCAAAAGGAGGAGCAGAGATTGGCAGTAACAGCACTGTTGGTTGGAATATCATACTGTTCATTAGTCAGTGGTTTAAAAGTAAGCAGATGAAGAAACAAAAAGTGATTTGGCCTAGTGATTTTCATACTGATCCATGGAGAAAAAAAGGACCAGTTAAATTCTCTAACTGATTAAGAATCAATTTTTCTTGTAAAAAAGAGATTTATTTATTCAAAAAATGAAAAAGAAAACCCCATGAAGGTAAAGAAGATTTAGTGTTGTATTATTTCAAGAAAACTTGCAGGACCTGAGTCCTTTTCTGTCTCCACCTTAAGGAATACAATGGTATTCAATATTTCTTTTTGCCTTTCAATGGTCCCTTCCAAAAATATTGGCTACTTGTAAATAAAAGTAAGTTATCACACAGCTGAAACATTAGAGAATGTGAAGATTAAAGTGGGATACCCAAACAAGGGTCACAAGAAGGTCATTGTGTGCTGTGCTGCACCACAGTCTCTGCTACTATATTGGCCCACTCTTATTCTTGTTACTTTTCCTGGTAATTTCACTGGAAATACATGTGAAGCAAGAAATATGTCTGCATATCTGTAAGAATTGCAAAGAATGTCATGCAGTGATTAGAAACAATCTCTTCTATCTCCAATTAGCCAGATACAACATTTCAGCATATTCTGAACAGGACTGTGGTTGGCAATGTGCAAACTCTGTTTGAAATGTCTCAACAAGTCTCCAGTACAGAGTCTGAGAGATGATGGAAATCTCCCACAAAATTATTTATCTGTACTGCACAGACTGAAGCAAGCTTTGTCTTTTTTTATTTGGGACAGTTTAATCAGATGTCTTTGAATATGCTGGCTAGAATAAAGTAAGCCTAATAAACATGCACTGGTTGAAAATGTCTTTGTAAGAGCTCAATATTTGTTTCCCTTTCTTAATGCCTTTGAAAGAAACCATTTGAAGCTCTGTGGTGTCTGAACTTCTCCTGCACTGAAGTGCATACAGAGATGAGAAGAAAGGCCAAGCTGACTATTGTGATCATGCTTTTCTTTTTGGCTTGGGAGATAAGGCTCCACAGAAATCTGCCATGTGGTACTGAATTTAAGAAGATGAGCAAAGCAGTGGCATGAAGCTTCAGGCTTTCAATAACACTGCTATATTTAGATGACAATATAATAATAGTAAGGAAAAAGCCTCTGCCCCAGTAAAAAATAGAGGGACTAATCCTGTACCACTGAGTACAATGGGAGTTTTGTTATTTACATATACAGAATGTACAGCACAGAGAATTCCATACCCTACTAAGTTCAGTACATTCAGATATGAAGGTGAAAAAGACATTCAGTGCCAATGCCTCTAATGCTCACATATCGAGATTTTGGCAGATTTTATACCACTATTTTTCTTTCTCTCTACAGTTTAAAAATCTAAACTAAGCAAATATAGTCAGACCTTGTTTTATTTGTTTGTTTGTTTGTTTTTATCAAATTAACCAGATTCTGACTTTCCTTATATTTAGTCATTCCCAAAAATGGCTTTGTTGAAGTAAATGGTCCTACCTACATTTTTAAAAAAAAATGCATAACATTGCATATATTTACATTTACAAAATTGCATATATATACACAAATAATTATATATATATATATAATGCACATGTAGATGACATATTGAAAGTGATTTTTTTTTATATGTTGCTTGCCTTTTAGGGTTTTTAATTGGTGATACAACCATAGGCAGTATTTTAGGATTTAACACATTCTAGCTATAGGAAGATGTTAGGTTTGAGATTTAAATTATTATTTTAACAATTTTTTCATTCATAAAATATAGAGAGGCAGTCAATGAGTCAGAAGAAATTTCTTTCCCACATTGTTTGAATTATTATGGTCAAGTCCAGAGAGGGAAAACATATTAAAAGGGGTAAAGTACTATACAGATCAGTTTGAAATTCAAGCATTTCTTAGTCCTGCATGTGCATCATCTTAAAAAATCAACCTAAGGAATTAAAAAATAAGCTATTATAAAAACCAGATAATTTTAAATTCTTCTTTGTAAGCAACTTATACAACTCTAGCTACCACTGTATGAATAATATCTTGTTTTAATGCAAATTGATATTGCATGTTAACTAAAACACTGGCTTTAATGTTTCTTCACAAATTATGTAGAATCACATCTGGGTGGAGATTTTATTTCAGCCAAACATGATCAGAAAATTGTTTCTGTTCAACCTGCCAGACCACATAAACCCAGAGTTTATGCTCCTTTTGTGTTCATCATGAAACAACAAATAAGACCTGTGGAACAACAAATAGTACCTGTTTTGCCACCAAATTATAATAACATAGACAGACTACTACACCCAGGTTCTTCTGCTGAAAAGTAAACATTTTGTTATGGACAACTCTAAAAAAGCAAACCGAAGTCTTACCATGTGAATACTCATGTAATTATTTGTTCTCATCTTGGGCTTTGAAATTGTATTTCATTTACTACTGAACACCTTCCTGTCTCCAGCTGCCAACAGAACCCAGCCAGAGTGGACAGTGCTGCCCAAGGAGGAGTGTGAAGGCTGGACATGACAGAAGGTCTGAGCTTGACCTGCACTGACCATGTCAAATGCATTTCCCCAAGGGGCTCCCCCCTCCTGCCATGGCCCAGGACCCATTCCAGCCCCTGAGGGATCAGTCCCTGTTGCTGGTCTCCATCTCCCCACAGCCCTGGCCTGCCTGGAAACTGACCCTGCCAAGCTCAGCCCACCTGCAGGATGATGTCCCAGCTGGGGCTGGCCTGGCCCTGTCCCAAAGGAGATGCCCAATGCCTGGGGCTGCCCCCACACCCTGCCCTGCTCCTGGCTGGGCTGGGACACACCTTGCCAACACACTTGTCCCCACAAATTCCTCATGAACTGCTCACTTCCCCTTCTTACTTGTGGCTATTTGTGGCACCACTGCTCCTTTGTGCCTGGATGACAAAGTGTACACAGAACCAAGTTTGTCACTGAAGAAAGACAGAAATACTAAATATGTCCTTCTTGCACATTCTACAATGCCTTTGGTCACAAACAGCCACTGTCCACATGGAGAAGCCTCAAGGAGTCATGAACAAAAACATACTGTGAAAATAATGTGAAAACAATTTGAAAACAATGTGAAAATAAGAACAAAGATGAACAGCCCAGGTGACTGACCCCCAAAACTCTGGGAAGCTGCCAGAGCCCCTGCTCCATTGATGAGTGTGGTGCTGGCACAGGGAGAGTAGCCCAGTTGTTGGTCAGTGGTTTGTGTCCCACAGTGTCAGCCTGGAGAGCACCAGGCACTGCTGCTTTGCTGTGAAACCTGATGGCTCAGGACACATCAAGCTCCAGCTTCTCAAGCTCTGTCTCTGCTCACAGGATTGCTTTCTGTACCCACTGAGAAATAAAGTGTATTTTCACTGCCAAGATGTGTAAGATGTTTGTTACATAAGGAGAGTTTTTTACCTTCTTCCACGTTGATATTTTATGCACAGAAGTTTTGGAAAACAGCTCCTCTTTAAAAGGGAATATCCAGTGAATGTTTACAAGGAAAATAGAACGTTAGTTAAACTTGTTTTCAAATGTTTTTAATGAGATTATATAAACCACTCATGTTTTCAGCAAGGCAAATATATGTAATGGTACACAGAATTTATAAGCATTGAAAATCATCTGGAAATTCCACACTGAAAGACACATCCACTTCTTTGCAGGTGAAGACAAAAAAAGGAAGATTTAGGCATGTTTATAGTACCCTCTGATGGAAATAGGAAGCATTACAACTCCTCTGTAACATCTATTTCCCTAGTTAAAAAGATAGCAAAGGCATATTTTGCAACCTTTGTAACTTTTTATAAATAAAATAGATAAATAAAATTATTTTTTAAGAGATTAGGAGCTTTATACACACACATACACACAAATCTTAGTCAATAAAATAACCTCTTTTTCAGGTTTGGCTTCCTCAAGAAAACAAGCAAAACACAATATGACTTCTTTGTTGTTGATCAGGGGGAAATCTTCCCAAAGATGGAATTTTAGTCTTTTCATTTTATAATACAACTATCTTTATTTCTGTTTCATAAGAATAAGAAAAAATGTGGTATTTGTAACATTCTGTGTATTACATTACCCATCAGTATTCATCCCATTTGTTTGTTCAGATGAATCACTAACATGCCTCAGAAATGCTGGTCAAAACTGCAGAATGTCAAGCTATCTTTAGTAAATGCAAACTGAAATCATCAGAGAATTAGCTTTAACAATTAGTAGTCCTTTTAAGATTAAAAATATCAGAGCAAACTTGCCCTCATTTCTTTTTTCTTCTCCCTGACACATAAACCACTTCAGCTTTAGTTACTAATTGGCAGGTCACTGCAAAGGTGTTTTACACAGCAAGATTAGAAGGGTGAATATTTTGAACTCTGACTAAAACTCCATTTCAGGGTCTAGCAAAGCTTTTTTTATGACAGTCAGTACATTACTTTTATTTGACTGTGGTGGAATAGAACCTATTCTATAAAGCATTCAAGCTGTTGCCTAATTCTTTTTTCTCTTGGAAAACATCATAAACAGAAAACTAAATATCACTATACTCTTATGTGCAACAGAAACTTCAAACATATTGCTAAACATATTGCTAGAGTGAAGGAAATAATTTCCTTTTATTTGAGCTCATATCTGTTCCAAAAAGAACTGTTAAAGTTATCACACTGATAAATGTAAATCTCTTTACCCACAAGATACAGAGAGAAAGCTAAAAACCATGTATTTTACTTACATTTACATATTCCAGCTTGATAGCAGGCAATCACTTTAACTGAAAGAATGAATTTTATACCATCAATTGTAAGCCTTTAGGGTGAGACTTCAAATCAGCTGAAGACAACACTTTTAGTGTGGCAGTCATAACTCCATAGTGTGGGCCAGGATGTCCCTCCTATTCTTGCCTGAAAAATGATGAAGAAGATCTATGCCAGGATTTTCTAAAGATATTCACTGTATTATTGTCATGGTCCAATAGCTCACCACTCTTTAGTACAATAATATGCCTGCTTTCTCAGTAAGCAGGTACTCCAAAATTCTTGTTTTTAAGTTTCCATATGTTGGTTTTCTGCCGGCTTAGTGAGCAGAAAGCTTCTCCAGGAACCTGACAAGAACCAGGAGTGGTGCAAAGGAGGAAGGGGAAGCCTATGCCTGAGTAGAGGAAAGGGCAGTTGTCAGGCTCTAGCAAAGGAGTGAGCTGTGAGATCAGACAAAACACATTCCTAAATTCACCCTAACAGAGAATTACCCATTAGTGTACATTCACCTCCATGTTTATGTTGCAAAAATTACACTGCAAGATCTATGAGAGGAAAGATCAATCATGATATATATTCTACATGCTAACCTAACCCAGTTGTAGGTCAGCAGAAAAAGAAAAAGGCACTAAAGATTTACTTTATGCTATCAAGCAAAGTTCCATGAAAAATACTGTGACAAAAAATAGAGAAATAAGTGAGCATCCAAGTCGTTTTGGAAGTGGTCAGCAAAACTGCATTAACAGGAACTGCTATACCAGAATTAATGAAAACTGAGCACACAGAAATCCTGGGAGCTCTGCAGTTCCTAAAGAGGGTAGAACTGTGACTTTATTCAGTCAAGCTCAAGTCATTTAATCTTGGTTATGAGTTCATCACCATAGAATGTACATGTCTGGAAAATTAAATGAAGGAGATATATTGTCTGTGGAAGGACTTGCCTAGACCTTAGCAGAGCTAACCTACTGGAAGCTGTAAGTGTTTGGAAAGGCTCATCATTTTCAGTTATATGATAGGCATGTAAGAAAAGGAGTTACTCTACTGCAATGCCATCTAGGCTACAGAACAGGCCTGTTGCTTCTCTTATATGTTTCAGTTATGAATGTGTATCAAAACCACAGTTACCAACAAACCTCTATTGCTCCAGGACCTGTACAAACACATCATGGATTTGAAGAATGTGAAGCACTGATAAACAAGATGTTATAAATTTGGGACAAAGGGAACACTTTCTCCATTTTACAGACAGGGGAATAAAGTAGGCAGTTTGAATGATTTGTTCAAGGTCTCAAAAGATACCCGTGGCAAAGCTAGAATTTTTATCATAAATTCATGAAAATCATTGAAATTAATCAAAGTTTATTACAAAGAATTTATACAGGTAATTCCTTCTCTAATTGTATGTTCTTTCATGTTGCAGTTCTACCCTAAGTAAGAATAAAGGAAGTATTCCTAATGAGCTCAACAGGATTTACAGCAGTCTCCTGAAAAGTCCACTAGAAAACAACCACATTCTTAATTTCACAGATTGCTATAGAACAGTTTCATTGCCATGTATTGAAATTACAATCTAAATAATTGATAAGGGCACAAGTAGTTTTAAGACTGCTTATTAAAAGAAAACTGTTCATAGGCATTTACAGAAGAAAACTGAGTTTTATGAAATTGATTAATAAGTATGATGCTTCTAAAATAAGTGCCACATTTTATTATATAACCCTTAAAAACTTAGTTTTGTGTGCTGTGCATAAAATCAAAATTAATATATACCGCTATGGTGTATTCTCCTGGCTCTTGGTGTTGGCATGCTGCTATAGCTGACATCCTCAAATTCCTGCCATAAATGCCAATTAAAACTCTCTTGGAGAAAGAGTCGCACAACACTTTGACTTTTACAGCTCAGAAGACAAAAGGTGATTAATTCTATATCTGAAGAAAAGGATCAGCTTTAGCTATCCAACTAACAAGTGACTTTTTGATCTCCTAAGATCTGAGAAAATTCTCACTCAGGACTTTTAGACTGGATGCTCTCACAAGTCACCTCTGTCACATAATGAAAGATAGAATGGCATTTGCTACAGAAAGGACATGCAATGAAAAATTCTTTTAAAGAGATGTATTTTCAAAACACAGTTATCTTTGAAAATGATGTTAGCCTCCAACATGGATCTCTTGTTTTTCTTATCCACATTAGAAAATTTAGGCTAAACTGTAGCACACAATTATCTCTGTGTTACCAAAAACATACATGGAAACCAAAAGAAGTCTTGGAAAATAACTGAGGCACTGTCAGTCAGTGAAAAAGGAAGAAGGAGGAAATTATTACTTATGGCTAACAGTGAAATGTCATTGAAATAATAGGTACAAAATTGGATCACAAAAAGTTCTTAGAATATTGGTGGTGTTCAAAATCAGTGGTAGAAGATGAGAATCAGGCTTTCACAGGTTTATAATCTACTACCTAGAAACTAAACCAAGTCATATTGCTTTTCTTCCCTAAGTGCTGATAAACTCTCCTTTAGGACTGCAAGCCCCTCTAGGCTCTGTCAGTCCCCTTATTTAATCCTAAATGAAGTATGTCTTACTAATTCATTCTGTGCCATGACCCTGGCCAAGGTTAGATGAGGGTCTAGCTATAAAGGTGCAGGAGGTAACAGAAAGTATTATTTTCCCATGGCAGACTAAGAAAGCAGTGATGTGAACAGAGGTAAAAATTCTTCCCTGCAAATGCATTTCCCCAAATATGTTCCATTTACATGCTAAGAGAATATTTTCATTCCTCAATAACATTATAAAATGGTAGAACATCATAGTAGGCTTTTTCTTTCCTCTACTTTTTAAAGATGAGATAAAAGCAATGATTTTATTTTTTTTTAGTAAATCCTGTTTATGGGAAATCTATTTAAATTAATGCCACTCTTTTTTCAAATGTCTTTTAGAGTCAAAGAAGAAAGTGAGTCACATGGCAAAATTATCCTGCATGCTATTATCAGTGGAGATGAGTCAGCCCTCCTACTGTTTGTTGATGTATCTGTCTAGTGAAGAGGGGGAAAAAAGGGAGAAAAAAATCCCTTCTCTGTGGGATTTATCAGATCACAATAGTTTGTAAAAACCAAGAACTAGATAAAAATGACTTCTTTGGAAGAGTGTCAAAGTGCTGCGACCCCACTCTCTGCTTTCCCTTATTGCAAGGAAAGCCTAAGCAAATCTTCCCTGTTCACGTTTTGTTTCCTGATTATTCAGCCATTGGGTGAAAAATGGGTATTTTTAGGTAGCACACAGTGGGTGCATACCTAAAAATACACTAAGGTGGCACTCCACCAGGCCTTATAATAAGACCAGTAAACAGCTAAACCATTCCAACTTTTAAGAACACTGTCACTTTCTGCTAGAGGGGGAACTACAACACCTTGTATTGCATAGACCTTGGGGCTAAATTACTTGGAAAATGTGTGATTATGATCACATTTGTCAGAGGGATTTCACCAGGGGTACCTACTTTGTGTTAAACTATCTAGTGCAACCTTGTTGGGTTATGAAACTAAACAGAAAACACAATAAATATTGTTTTGTTCAAGAGATGTCCAGAATTGTTAGAATCAGGGTTACTAGTTTTAAATTCTTTTAATTTGAGATTATGTTATGCTGTCCTTAGTAGCAATGAGGTAGGCTTGAAAGGTGGTTCTCTTCACACCTAGTTTAAGCTTCAATTTCTTGGTTGAAAATTAGCCAAAATCTTAATTTATTCCATGCTTTGTTCACAAAGCTCTGTCAACAAGGGAAATGAAATGAGAAATGGGCCATAAGAAAAATTTCTAAAATTAATATTTTGCAAAAGAACTTACTCTGTTTGAACAACCACATAGTTTAGAATCTTTATCTTAGCTGTCCTGACCATGTCTTTCTATCATGAACAAGTGGAAAGTGGGATCAGAATCTGAGCCCTGTGAACCAACCAGTCTTGTGAGTAAAGCAAAACTTTCTACAATCTGATATTTGAACACTAAGTAGTTCATTAAATGAACTGTTCTGGGAAAAACAAAACATTTTGAAGGAAAATAAACATTTAAAAGCACTAGCAGTCATGGTAACTGGACCCTTGAACTTCCAAAAAATCAACTATCCAGGCCAAACCTCCTTTACTTTTATTGGGCCTGTGATTGACAGAGGACTAGGACCATCCTTTTAGAGAGACTGGATTAAACTGTACCCCTTTGTCTTTTTTTGTCCTTCCTTCTTCAGTGCTTATTTCTCACACTACTCAGATTTTGCCTTCAGACTCAGGCTTTGCCTATTCTATGAAGAGGGTTTGGAATCTCCAATCCAGTCGTAGATCCCCACCTGTGCCCTTCTAATACTCGTCCCTTTGTGGATCAATACTGTGGGATCACAGCTGTCCAGTGGAGTTTTGGGCACCAGAATGGTATTTGCCAAGGAAATGTCTGTGTCATGGAATTAAGCAGTTGGAGAGATGTGGATTGTTATGAGCACATGGCAAAACACAGCATCACACAGACTCCACCATGCCAAGTCAGGAACACGAGAGGCATTCACAGTTTTACTTACTCAGGGGCAAGCACCAGTCCATGAAATGGGAATGTCAGGAAGGAAATACTGGAGAAGGAACTTCCTCTTTGTGTGACACTGCTGTAAAAAAGTCTTCATGTACCGACCAGCTCTTTTCCAGTGAAGCTTATTTAGGGAAAATCACTAACTATAGCCACACACCACTGCACAGGGCAGCCTCAGCATTCAGAAATCCTATAAAACCGGTACTTGTAGACACATCATAACATAGCATTAAAAGCTGAAAGAAGAATTGTCACTATAAAAGCTAAATGAATATGAATACTTTATCTGTATATTGATTTGTTGCAGGAGACCCCTCAATGCAATCAGCAATGATCAGAAAGGGAAACCCAAAACTGGCAGAGCCAGAGGACTTGGAGGGTGGAAAGGAACCAGAACAGCACTGTCAAGATGCAGTAGTAGTCTTGCAGCAGTTTTATCAGCCTCTCATTTACTCAAAGAACTAAAACAATATATAAAATATTCAAATAAAAATATAAAATAATGGGAAAAAATTAAATAACTCATTAATGAAAAACAAGTGTTCAATCAAAAAGTGGTTCTGATGTTATGCAGTATCATATCATGGTGGAACTTTTTTAAAAAATATATATAAATTGTTCTAGCTCAGCTCTTCAAATAGACAAAGTGGTAAGAAAGTAGTACACCAATGTCTGTACTATGTAGAAGGCTGCAACTAAATAACAAATCTGCTAATATAATATCTTTAATTATTTGGTGCAGTTCTTATTAAACCAGAAAAAGAAGAAAATCTCTTCCCCTTCTCTTGTTTATAAAGCACTTACTTATTTTTCATGACATTGAAGACACATTATTCCTTTCAAAACGATACAGTATGGATAATAGCATGAAAATATTTTATTAACATAATTAAATGAATTGTTCTGAAAAGAATTGCCTTGAAGAAAGAATAAAACAGATAAAGGCACCAGTGGCTCATAGTAATATTCTATCTAGATATGACTTATATCATCAAAATTCAGATTTTTTTTCCCCTTAAAAGCACCCATACCCACGGCAGGCACACACAGAGTAATAAGTATTGTTATATGCAATATCTTGCCATAGGTGAACATATTTTTTTGAGCTGAGTGAATTATTCACAGAAGTTGTGTGTGTGTGTGTGTATATATATATATATATATAGGGATAACATCAAAGACTCAATTCTTTCCTGGAAGTGGATAAATAAATGAAAATTTTTATAAGTGCAATAATAAACAATGTTTGATTCTATTAAAACACACAAAATATCTGTCTAAGGATGAAGATGTTGATTTACCAGAAACAGAAAACCAACACTGCTTCTTGTTCTCTTAAACATACAGCATTACACAAGGGATGAATTAACTCTGTGTAAATATCTCTGTGTGTATATGTATATAATTAATATTTAATACCGTGGAAGATGAACTCAGCTGACTGTTGCTGCAACAGTTTGAGAAAGCGCTGCCTGTGACAGTTCCAGAGCTGTCCTGGAGGACACTGCCCTAATTGCAGCTGTCAGAAGGGAAAGATGAGGCTGAGCTGCAGCAGCCCCAGCACAAAGTCAGACACTCTGCTCAGTCCCACCTTGGCCACCTCTGCAATGCCACAGGGGGACAGTCCCGAGGGCACACACATCCTCCTTCTGCAGCCCTCACAGAGACTCAGCCTGCAGCAGGTGTGTGAGTACACACAGCTGAGCTGGAAGACAGGAACAAAGTTCTTTAAAGGGCTTTTACCACAGCCCTTCAAAATATCTCTGTGCCTTAAAGGTGTAGAGTCTCTAGCTATACACATAACAAGAAGTAATAGTGTTTTAAAGGAAAATATTGTTTATTTTTAAGGAAATCTCTCTCACAGGCTGGATCCAGAGAAGGTGTCTACACAATACTCTGTGCTTTCTACACAGTTGATTAGTTATTTATGCACAGCTCAGCCTGGCAGTTTGTGTATATACAGCAGAAATTGCCATTGGTTAAAAACACACAATTATATCTAAATACAAGCCTAAAGTGAGCAGCTGAATACAGACATCAAATTAGCATTGCTTCAGATTTAGTTTCAAAATTTGGTCAAGCAAAGCATATGTTCCAATTTAAAACCAACATTAGAAATTCCTAAAATTAAATATAAAGGCTATAAAATGGTTGAATTCGAAGTAGAGCAGGAGCAAATGAAATATAGATCAGTATAGGATAATGAGAAAATGAGAGCAATACACAACCAATGTTTGAGATTTTGGATTGTTCATTAACAAACCTATTTGGGTTCTGTATGCTTGTTTGGGTTTTCTAACTCTTGTTGGTCTGCAGTCTGCAGCTCCAGCAGTCAGACTGTTACATGATGTTTTCAAGTGCTGTAGCGTATTTCAGTATTTCAGTGCCCAGACACTGCTCAGAACCGGGTAAAGCACAGACAGATTTGTGATGTCCTGCCCACAAATCAAAGGGAACCCTTCTCTCCAAATACCTCCCCCTGACATTCATTCACTCATCACACTCAGGAGTTGCACTAGCACAAGGGAAATATGTGTAAGACCTTTATTTTAGAGAAAGATGCATGGGCTATGCATATTATTAACTCTTTGACAAAAAAAAACTCATATTCTCTTGCTTCATTTCATGTTATTAAAACCACAATAAGATGGTAGAAGAATTTCTCTCATTCCAGCTGGAGGCAAATGTAAAAAAAAAATTATTTTCCTATATAAGCTTAGGTTTTTTTGTCTTTTTTTTAAATAAATTTTTGTTTGTTTGTTTGTTTTCTTTCATCAACATATTCTTTAAAAAATCTGCTATTTTCTGTTTACAGAATTTCATCTCACTGCTGGAAGGAGTAGACTTATTTGGGAGAAATATTTTAACAGTGGCAAAAAAATAATCTGAAAAATCTAAATATTTCAACCTTAAGATGCAGAGTACAGAACTTTCACATGAATCTCAGCACTTCTATAGGGATTACTGCATCTCAGTTGGGTGCAGCTGTTAGGAAATGCATTTCTGTGAAGCTATTTTATACTAACAAGGCTCTGCCATGAGTTTGCAACGCTACTAAGTTGCCTCAAGCAAGCAATTAGAATTGCAATTAGAATTTCTTTCATTTTTTTCATTCATTTTCCTTAATGTCTTTCATTTTTCCTTCTTCTACTGCCTTTTTTTTTTAATTTGTGCTTTACCTGCTGTCATATTCTAGTATTTTTTTAGACTCTCTTTCGATTAATGACGTTATGTGAAATCAGGAGCAAGTACTCTCTTTTAAAAGCTGATAATGAAGAGAATCAGCAAAATTGACTGTTAATCACAAGCATATTGTAATGAATCAGCATCTTTTGACCCAATTAAATGCATGAAAATACTATTTTGTCCTGTTCAAAAGAACTAAAAAGCTGCTACATGGCATTTTTTCATGCCATTATGGTAAATTTTAGAGTTTTCAAGGTGGAAAGGTTTACTATCAGCAAGGGAGGAAAGGGGAATGACCTAGTGTGAGAGCAAGGAATTTATAAACCACTGATTTATTATTTATTTATTTTATAGTGTCCACCTAAATCTCCAAGTCATTTAAATGGATCAAGGCAAAGCAAGGAAAAATTCTGCATGGGAAAGAGTAAAATATCTGAGTTATCTAAAATGATAAAATATACACAAGGCCCGAAGAAGAGCAGCAGGTCTGATGATAATCAGCATCATTAGCCAGTCCAGTGATCTCCAGACAGGTCCTAAGGGATGAGGAAGGTCTACAGCCAAGACAAGGCAAGTCAGCAGAGTAAGGTCAGGAACAGCAATCAAGCAGGAGCACAACCCAGGCAAGGACTAAGCCTGAGCTTAAATGCAGCTGCTGAGCCAAGGGCAGAGGCTGCATGAGTGAAGACCCCAAGTGAGACTCCTCACAGACCTTTCTCACACAGCTCATTTCACAACAGCTTGACCCAAGCACATGAGAAGACTTTCAAGAAGTATCTCTTCAGCTAAACTGTGAGGAGTGAGACCTGCTGGTGCACACAGGGCCACGACACAAATCCTGAAATTCCTGCTGCTGGAGATCAAGCTCCACGTTCAACAAGTCTCACTATCTAAGACCCACTTGATTTTTAAGGTGCTATTTGGAGTCAACTACAAGTGACTCCCAGGGATTGCCATGAGAGCAGATGATGCTCTTTGAAGTGCTGCAGTGACTTCACCAGCATTAGACCTGCTAGGGTTAGAGGCAGAGCTTGGTGGAGCATCCTATGGCAACATGCCACATGTCTGAAGACATTATTCTGCTCCACAGACCCATAGGGAATTATAGCATTTCTGAAGGTAAGATTAAATTTCTAAATGTGCATCTCCAAATTCTCCCTGAAGGAATGTTAAGAAAGGTTCATCTCTTGGTAATGGTAGGTATCTATAGAGACAGACCCTTGCAAAGTGATGGTGCAACACCAGGAATCAACAGATGAGAGAAGAAAGGGCAAATTACAAGTAGATAGAGATGGGAATGTAATAATTGATGTTACATGTTCACATCTGAGAAATTACTCTCTAATCTCAATTTCTACCTGTAGGCTTGTTTTAAGAAATAAATTACAGGTGCATAAAGATTCTAGCTAGTGACAGGTATAATTGAACATGCTTATTGCTTGGTGAGAAGAGCAAAATCGACATCTGCAGTCTTAGCTGGAAACACCTGAACATATCCAGAGTTCCAGCACTCCATTAGGAGCAACAGAGGAGGCTTGGCACATGGCCCTCAACACTTTTACCACCAACATATGGTTCTACTATAATGAACATAAAGCTTATTTAGAAGGAAAATTACATTTATCCAGATCAAACAGGCAGCTGAATGTTTCCTTGCACATGGCTTTTGGCATAGGTTTTGGCCATTTAAATGTAACCAGTGAAATATCCACATATGTTACATAGACTGAGAGGTCTCTCCTAAGTCCGTGTCAGCAGTTATCCTATTCCCTCCCTTACTGAAGACAAGAATTGGAAAAGGAAACATATGAGCCTGGGAACAGCACTGAGCTTTTGAAGCTAAGCTACTTTTGGCTCACAGCAGGAGACATAATAGAGATATTTTATGTGGCATTGCAGCATCAACAAGGCCAAAGCAGGGATTCTGCAGCAGGGAAATACGGGGGATTTTTTCTGAGGATCACTCTCCAGACACCAATGAAGCTCTCCAAACCCATCCCTTTTATTATTCTGCTCATCTTCTTTGTGCTCCTTATCCAAGTAAATAAATCACATCAGTGCTTGCTACCAGATCAGTTTCATTGACATCAATACTCATATCTAATATTTAAGTTGAGCATGTGCCTATGTGTTTTTCTGAATTGGATCAGAAGACTCTCTCCAGGGCAGAGAAGCTGATTTTCTGCAGGCTCAACAACTCTTCCCTCCTCCCCTCTTTCGTCACTGGGGGTCAAAATTCAGGCAACACCAACTCTACTTTTTTAAGTCTTTTTTAAGAACACTTCCATCCCTGGAAGTGTTCACAACCAGATTGGATGGAGCCCTGGACAACCCAATCTAGTCCAGTACCCTTCCTGCCATGTCAGGGGTCTTGGAAGTAGATGATCTTTAAGATCTCTTCCAACCCAAGCCATTCTGGGACTCTGTGAAATAAAATAAAATAAAAAAAAAAATAAAATAAAATAAAACATAAAAATATAGAGATCACCTATTTCAGGTGTGGAGTTTAAAAACTGAGTCAACAATTTTCCTTAAATTGGAAGAGATGATTTGACATTTCTGTATTGATCTACTTAGCTTATAGCACATGCACTGTATGAACAGAGAATTTCAGGGTGGCTGCATATAAAGATATTTTTGGACATTTTTTTTTAGACTTGAGAGGCTTTACTAGTAGTGCACAAACTGGAATGAAATCACAAGAATGTGGAATGGAATGGAATCCATATCTTCATCAGACAGGTCTTAATTTGGTGTAATATTTGATCTATACAAACATGTGATTAGCATCTGAAAAAAAATCTACAATTTTCTCTCATGAAAAATTCATCTGCACTATTTTACCACAGCTGAACACAGTTTTCAGCAGTGTTAGAAACAGTAACAACAGCAAAGTCCCTGTTGAACTTCTGGAAGACTCCAGAATAGCTTTCATGGGGTCATAACTCTGCTTGGGAAACCCAGCTTTGGTGCTACAGCATGTGTGTGAGTAGCAAAATGGGATTTCCAACAACATAATATAATATTTTTCTGTTTAAGCTTTATCTGATCTCCTGCTTTCAGTGGGTTTTGATTCCAGTTCTCTTTCATCCTGTAGAAAAAGCAGTTAATTAAAAGAAATCTGAACAAAAATAGGTTCAACGTATTCCATCAGAAGTCAAAGACTACAGCTTCTGCCTGATCCTTAATCATCTGCATTTCCTGCTGAATGAAACAGGACACAGAATGAATTCCAAAATAGGCAAAGACTAATTTTTTACAGTTCTGGAAATGAGTATTTTCAATTATTGAGCAAAGACATAACAATTTACATATTTCTGATTTTTTTATTTTGATATGCATGTCTCAAATGATTTTTCATCTAGATAAGTTATTCCTATATGAAAAATGAGTGCCACTCAGTCACACTCAGCTCTTTGAAAGAGAGTTTAGTCATGCATATTAGTCTCTATGTATTCCTTGTCATCCACAGGCATTAAAGACAAATCCACTTCTACTTAGAATCCAAGGCTAGGGAACTCCTGCCCATGCAGTCCCTGCAGTTTCCAGTCCGTAACCATCACGAGGAGTCACATTGCTCCTTCACATCTCACTTGTGACATACACACACCTCTGGTCCCTCACTGCTCAGGTCAGAGACCTGGCATGACACTTGCCATCTTTTTCACATACACAAAGAGTCTCTCTTTCCATATCTACAATAACTACATAAAGATGTGGACTACGGTTAGGAGTAACTTTTCCTTAAAATTGATGTTTAGAAGAGTCATTGAAGATCCTTGCTTATTTCAGAAATTAGAAAAATGCCTACTTTTGGATTGAGCTTCTAGAAAAAACCCAGGTGATTGACCCAGTGGGCAAAGAAGGAAAAGAGGAATGTTAGGATAAAGAATAAAAAATTGTCATTTGTCTTCAGTAAAACACCTAATCCATAAATGGTAAAACCCACTATTCTCATAGCATTTCTACCCAAAAGGTCAACTTCAAGCTGGTTGCTAACTGAGTAATCAGCACGCCTTGGCATTTAAAAAAAGTAGCAGAAAAAGGCCTCATTGTTACACTCTTCATAATGAAATCATGGAAAGGCATTAGCCCAAAAATGATTACAAATAAGCTTTGCCGAACTGCGATAGGTGCAGGTTTTACCGTGAGGAGAGATTAAAGCCGTGTGCAATCACTGCCTGGAGGCTGCACGTCATTTCACATCAATTGGCATGATGAATCTTTTACATAATGTGAATCACAGACTAATTGTGAGTTTGATTGCATCTACTGTTCTGATCACACAACCTCAGCACATAGAGACGAGCAGGGAACTGAGCTATTGTATGGAGTTAAAGGAAGAAAGAAAAGCTGTGTAGCATGAAATGAAAGTGACATCTCACAGGATATATATTACCAAAAGTTGCTGAGCAATTTAACAACCACATGTAATATATATCTTGACAATATCAAAAAAGGCAATTAGAGGAGCATGTCTTCCACCAATAGAAATACATCATTTCTGAAATCAGCAGGCTGCTGCTAGGAAACTCAGACTGGAAGCCTTTTTGCCAGAGAAGATGCATTTAAGACAATAAACTCTCCATTAACTGCAATGCAGGCAGAATGTAACTAACCCACGATTCTTACAAGAGCTGGCAGAAAAACTGGTACTCTATGCTTCAAAGATATTTCTAAATATCAGGTTCAGTCATGGATTTGTTGTAAATCATATTGCAAAATAAAGCAAAAATCGATCCTCTATGGAAATTATATTGCTTCTATTACCATAGGAGCTGAGGCATACAAAATCCGAAACGTATTTATTTCCCAATACCATTACAACTATTGTCTTCACTTTATAAAAGTGAAATGGAATATCAATTAATTAAGGAACTTGTCCTAGACACTACAGGAAATCTACAAAACAGCAAGTGATGCTATCCAGATGGTCAGGTAGCAATTCTGTACGTTAGTTACTGGAAAGGTGCTGGGCTGTAGCCCTTGCCTGATAATCAGGGAGCCAGCTGGAGGTGGGGTACAAGGTATTGTAACATTCACTACACAAATATCATATTTCTCAGTCTTCCAGGAAGAAAAGAAAATCACAGAATCACATAAACATTTAGGTTGGAAAAGTCTTAATACCATTGATCTACCCTAAATTTACATGCAACCCTCTTATCATTTAAATATATTATATGTTTAGGGCCACAGAACATTTTGTTTGTGTTTTTGTTTGTTTTTTAATCTCATACAATTTTTCTACAAGGCAACCCACTTTTTCTCTGAAATTCATTACAGCTAAAGACCAGGGAATCATTTCAAACTTGGATTGTGTGTAGATGCTTGGTTAGGGGCTTATGCTGTTTCAATTTGATTTTAGATGAATGTGTAAAGCATTTGAAATGTTTCTAAAACAACAGATATCAATAGAAATGAGTCAAGGATTGGCATATCATTTGACAGAAATCATAACTCCATTGGTGTGGTGGAACTATGACATTTTACCTCTGCTAGAAAACTGTTCCAAGGATCCTGGAAACAAACCACCACTCAGTGCAGAAGCTTGCTATGCCAGCAATTTTTACTCTTACAAAGTTGATAGCTTAGCTCTAGGATAAGCTCTAAATGTTTATGGGGCCAATAAAGGTATTTGCATTAAATTTGCATCTTTTTAAAAAATGAAACTCTGATCTTGGATCTCTCTGCTAGATACCTCTGCTAGGCATATCTCTGGCCTATATTTCAAAGTTCCTGATGTGCTGACAGTCAGTGAGCACCTACTTTAGCATTTTTTGACCCACCACAGGGTATAACATCATATAATTAAGTTGCACAAATCTGATTATGCAATTATTGCTGCTCCTTGGGGATCTGGAGTCTATTTGTTAACAGGAAATTAAAACTAGCACATCTCAGGTGACACAATGATGTTTACCTGGGAACTATTTCACAAGAAAACAGAACTACATTTCACCATTTAGAACCCAAATATTTAATACATGGGACATACAGAATCTGGCAGATAAGACGTTTCTAGACTTTTTGGACTCTTTTTTTTTTCTGAGATACTTCAAAAGAAGTCAGAAACAAAGTCCATTACAGTGATGTCCTCTTTGACAGTTATGGTGCTATGAGGATGACTCAAAAACCAGGAAAATGCATGTAACAAAAAAGTCAGAGGTTAGGGAAAATGCAAAAAGCTGAATTTTCTCATGCCTCATAAGGAAGAAAAAATTCTGGAACCGAGTAGTTAGACTGCCATATGAATTTCCCCTCATTTGATATCACAAATATCAACCATGAGCTTGAGTACTGAAGTTTAGAGGTACAAGGAATGTGTTTAAGGTAAAAAACATTACTGTTACTGTGGATTCCATCAGGACAACAGCACTTTTCCTCAATAATTTCATTTTCACTATCTTGCAAGGATTGGGTATCATGATGAGAACTGAGAGCAGCTGCCTTTAGCAGGAACAGAACACAGACTAGGCTAATAATAAGTAGCATAAAAATACAGGTCTACTTTAAGAAAGCTCAGATTTCCCTGAAACACTCTCCATTTTCCTCATGTTAAAAAAAAACTACTACAGAACCCTCAGGAAATCATACAGGTGTATCCTTATCATACAGAAAGATCATTTCTATAAAAGGTATTAGTTGCAAAAGCCATCTGACTTGTCAGGTATTGAAGGAAGATTCATAGCTCCAGCTGTACACAAAAGGCACTAATTAATTAGTTTTCCAACACAAAAATAGAATGAGATGCAAAGACAAGTCAGTGGCTCACACCAGATGGCCAGGTAACAAATCACAGAACTGGACACATCTTGACCCATTACTGCTGGCATAAAAGCCATGGAGTTCCTGAGAGGTAGCCAGTCAACCCAGACAGGCTCATTACTGCAAGTAGCATTAAATTAAACAGTGGCATGAAGAGTCACACAATATCTCAAACTCCAGCACATTGATTAGCTGATTACTAAAGCAAAATACTGCAGAGAACTGTGTGTGCCAGTGTGCATGCATTTAAAGTACTACACATGCACAGGTCACTCACAAACCACATTAAAGTCAATAAATTAAACATGAATCGTTGGGCACGCTAAATGAATTGCAACCCATAATCATCTAAATAGCAACAAGGCATTCATTTAACCTGACCTAGATGGATTATATAAAGAGTTATTAAATATAACAGGAATACAAATTGCAAGTTAGAATCCTTGGAACTCTTTTCTGGTTGAAGGGATTTTTATAAGAAGTCAGTAACTGAAACTATGCATATGTCTGATATTTTTGGACCTACTTCACGAGACACTGGTTTATCTGGGTAGTTTATATGCAAATCAGATAACATGAGACTGTAAATAATATAGCCATGTGCTGGTCACTCTGAAATTTTGTGCCTTGTCTGGGATAATAGGGAGGTAGAATACAGTCAGTTGAGTCAGGTATGTCCAGAACTGCAAAGCAGGCATATTTGGTTTAACTAAGTGAAGAGGAAAAGGTTTATTTGAACTTATTCTGGAATTCACAACAGTTACTTAGATTTGTTTTATCTTCTTATTCAGAATGATTTCATGGTTCAGAGAGAAAAGCTTTAGTTCCTTCAGTTGAAAGATTTAGGGTGAAATTCATCTGATTAAATGCAGAGGCCTGCTCTTTATCTGAGTCACCCCAGTCTCCACAAATAATCAGTAAAAATCTAGTCACTGTAGACTACAAAGTCTAAGACAGAATTTCTCTAACTCTAAATTAGACATTTTAAATACATCTGATGGATTGAATCCTAAATAGGTCTGTTTCTCTACAATGAATATAAAGGGAGTTTCAGAAATAGCTGTTACATGTGTCTAAGGAAGATGAGGTGACTCCTATTCCTAGAATCTGCTCTTGGTTTTCTTGCTAACCCCTTATGTGGCTCTGGTAGCCTAAACTCTATTAAAAAAAAAAATCAAGAATGCTGTTTCAGATGTCATTACTCTATTGATGACATCTATTAGACAATATCTTTCAGGCATCTGTATTTACTCACAGTGACTTTCAGTTTTCCTCTTTTTATACTTGTGCTCTGACACCCATTCTGTGTGTTCTGCATATACATTTGCATTTACAAATACAGTATTTATATATATATTTATATATTTGTATGGTCTTTAAACAATAACATCATACAGGATGTAGAAGGACAGAACCTAAGTATCAAATGTGCCCCTTTGTATAAGACCATACAGTATTATAGT
>VZRX01020980.1:0-39071 GCA_013398075.1 Notiomystis cincta | reverse complement strand
AAATGAAAACAGAGTCATTTGAGACTTACAGGAAGAGGATGGTCATGTCCAAACAGGGACATAGAAACAGCAGAGGTGTTTAGCTCGTTCTTTGCCTTTGTTTTCAACATGGATGTTGGACCAAGGGGGTCTCGGTGCCCTGAGCTGAGGGGCCATGACTGCAATGATCAACTCCCAGTCTACTCAGCTCCAGCTGGACCCCTACAAATCTCTGGGGCCTGATGGCATTCAGCAGAGAATTGGACAATTCCAAGTTAATCTAAATCATGTCCTAGACCAAAAAAAAGAAAAAAAAAGAAAAAAAAAAGAAAAAAAAAAGCTCCTTCAAAGGTTTTACCTTAAAATATATTAAGAAGTGTTTATTTTTAATTCATTTGCAAAAAAATGAAGAAAATAAGTTTAGAAAAGTTACCTGAAATTGGTTGCTACAAATAGAGAACACAAAGGGATTGGCTGAGGATCACTGAAGGACTGTGTCTGTTAATTGGTTACTTCTTAATTTCTGTGACATTTTACAAGAAGACTTTTACTTAAGTAAGTCCAATGAAAGGCCAAATAAATCTCCAAAGAAAAATCCCTGAATAAAAGAGAAAGGATTTGTGTTACAGAGAGAAAAATGAAAGGGATATTTAGTCAATTTTCCAAACTGCCTGCAGTTTTGCATCAGTAAAACAATTTACGTTATTAATGACTTATAACTCAAATATAAACATATTTGTAGAATCTTAGGTTATGGGCAGGGACACCTTTCACTAGACCAGATTGCTCAAACCCCATCTAACCTGGCCCTAAACAATTCCAGGGATGGGATATCCACAACTTCTCTGGGCACCTGTTCCAGTGCCTCACCACCCTCACAGCAAAGAATTTCTTCCTAATAAATTGTGACAGCAACTGTAATGATGCACATTTAAAGCAAGTATAACTTTGACTATTTGAATGCACTGCAAATTATTATTTAACAGAAGCCAGCCACAGTAATCAGCTATGTGCCACTGCATGACCTTATCTAAGTTCAATGTCCATGCAAGCAAATTATCAATATTATACAATGAAAAATGAAATAAAGTTTATTATAATGTCATTACAGTATGTCATTCTTTCACCAAGTGTCCAGGATTTTACCAGGTAAATTCATTCTATATCCCTAGCATTAATGCACAAGGAATAAATACTTTTTGCATTAAGATTGCAGAGCACAGCTTGTCAAACAGTGTGGTTACCAAATAACATTCCATTTAAATTAATGCTAAAATTTTTATTACCAGAAGTAAATTACTTCAGGTCTCCAAAATAGCCTATACTGTAGTCACCCTTCATGCCAGGATATTATTCTGAGCTAAAATCTATGTTGCTGTGAAATTAGATTGGACTTACCCAAGCCATATGTTTTAAAGCTATCTTGAGTGTCTTTTTATGACAATATAGTCATTCTGAGTGGTACAGCTCACAGATTTAGAAATTTCAGCTTAGATGTTTACAAGCAAGCTAAGATTTCATTATAATCAAGAGAGATCTAATCAGATAAATTTACTGAAACCTAGAGATCTATTTAGTCAACCCTAATATAGACAGTTACTTTTGAATAGTTATTTTAGGCTATCCATAGAATTTTCCTCAGTATAATACAAGTGTAGCACTGCCTTGCAATGCAGTCTCAGGATCCTTAGCTGGGTGATCCCTAAGATAACTCCAGTAATATCACTCTGTTATCTAGGCTTTGAAATTTCTGTTATCTAGGCTTTGAAATTTCAGTCTTTATGGATTGAAATGCTGCTCTCTTAATTCCCTTGATTTGACTGTCATACATAGCACAAATAGACAATAGTTGTTCATTTCCTTCTCAATTTGAAACCTCAGACTTGAAGCTTGGTTTATACACAGGAAATGCAGAAAAAGACAAACAACAAGTGGGGAAATATGACACTTTCCTGGGGAAAGGTAAGTATCCACTAGGGGAGAAATACTCTCCTATAATGTTTGGTGCATAAACCAAAGTCTGACATTTCACAGTCCTTCTCTCTGTCTTTCACAACAGCACAGGCTGCCCAGGTCCCACCTTCAGGCTGGCCACAGCAAACAGTAACATGGCTGTGTGTGCTTAGGTGACCAAGTTCTTATTGTACAAAAGGAAACTAAAAGATAGAAGACCAGTATGATGGAATTAGAAGCTAAATTGGTAGGATAGGAAGTGAAGACTTAATCTTAAATACAATTTCTGGACTTGGTCAGAACACAGATTGGTGATATCTTCTTGTCCTTTCATACCTTTCTTTTCTGGCCCAGGAAAAAGATGCAGAGATAATGGAAGTCATAGTCACAGCAGTACTTTTATTAATATGTCCTGCTCTGTGTGGGACTTATGTAGATCATGAAGATTAATTCAGACCTGATACAACAGACCAACGGTGTGTATGTGCTGCTTTCTGTATTAAACATCTCTAGATGTTGCTCCAACAAAGCTTTACCATCCTCTGGATCCATTAGACAGTCCAATAAGTAGTGTCTTCTCCTGTGAGAAACTTCCATCTCCCTCTACCTTCTGTGATCCCTCCCCAGCTGCCAGCAAACACACAACAGGCCTTGGCTGAATTCTCTGTACGGATCTGTGCTCACTGGAAGGCTTTGCAGACCTCGAGAGAGCTGCTGCATCATCTGCTGCACCATACAAAGTCTTAGTTGGCAAAGGTGCATCTGTGCATGCTCCAGAGAGAAAAGAACATTAAAAAATACCTATTCATTTTGAAATGGTTTCTGTAATGTGGCTTATGGATTGTTTATGGATCTCTGGATCTACTTGATCTACTTGCTCATTTTAAACAGCTGACAGTTATTTAAAACTGCAAGTTTCTATGAAGCCATTGGCATAGAACTTTGTATCCACTGAAAGGTGAATTAGCTTCCAAATTTTATCTGCCAAGAAAGTTGCAAATGACTATTTTGTAGTCAGGGAGATTAAGCCAAAAAAACTTGAGTCTGGAGGAAAAAACCCTACTAACCTATAATAAATTTACAAATTTATCCCAAACAGAGTATAACATTTCTGAAAATTTTAGTATCATACAAACCACTTTTATGTGAAATTTCAGAGTGAATAACTAATCATTATTTTTGAAATTCTATATTGCCTTTAAGTAACATTATTTGTGGTTATTTGTGATTCCTAGGTGGTAGTTTATGACAGCTCATACGTTTGAAAGAATCTCAGGACCACAGTACAGGTGAGGCTGGTAGGGACTTTTCCTGAGTGTGCAGTCCAACCCTGCTACTCACCAGAGGGTCAGACATGGTCAGGACCATGTCCAGAGAGCTTTTGAGTTATCTCAAGGATGGAGACTCCACAACCTCCCTGGGCACCCTGAGCCAGCACTGTCCACTCACAGTGAGAAAGTTTCCTGATGTTCAGAGGGAGCCTCCTGAGTTTCTGTTCGTGCCTCTGGGCCTGGCTCCATCTTCTTGACCCTCTCTCTTGGGGCATTTATGTACATTGGTAAGATCTCCCATGAGCCTTCTTTACTTATTGGAATTCTACTTAATATTAACAGCTTAAAGTTATAATTCTAGTCAAAACAGCCATATCAATTCCAAGTGCTTAGGTATTTCCTCATCAGGGCAAAAGCTAAAAAGCTGAAATGAGAAGCTAAACAGAACATAGTGACTGAGTTCTTTATACAGGCTTGCACCATTTAGGAATGGTAAATGCATGTCAATATCGATTTTGGAAGAAAATAATTTCAGTCCTATAAATGCAATGACTCTATAATAAGATCAGTTTAAGAGAAAACCAATTTTGATAGCAGCTGTGAAGGCTACTGGAACCAACAGATCAAAATCTATTTTCAATGAATAAGCATGGGGATAAAAAAACATAAATTCTTACTTTACTAGAATTTCTTTCTATATATTATAAGAACATCAGTTAGAGAAGTGACAAGTTATCAGGTGGTCATAAGTCAGCAGGTGATTATCAGCTGAAGAGTTTTACCTAGTTAAGTCAAATGCACTCTCTCTATTTCTCTGATTGCATTTAGAGCAGCATATTGTGCATATGATTGCCTGCCAATGATTCTGCTGGCAGAAGGATCAAGTACTAATTTGCTTCAGAGGGCTGCTGACAGGATGGCAATCCAGCCTTGTATCTTAGCATTGACTAGAAGATTACCCTGACACCAGAGAAGGGTATTTCACCAGTTATGTGCAAATCATTTGCAATGATTTAAGCCACATTTATATATACATTATATATTATACATTCTGTCTTCCTGATTCACTCCTCCACTTTCTCCTTGTTAGAAATCGTGGCAGCATTTTGCCTCCATCAGGGAGAGCAGGTGAACAGCTCCAGCCATTCTATGCACCTGCATTAATGTTAAATCAGCTCTCATGAATTGTGCATGAGATCCAATACGTTATAGTCATTAACTCTGGCACAAAGTAAAAAAAGCTTCTTTAGACAAGACTTTCCTTTACCATGTCAAGCCAGAAATAAACACTACAGAAGGCAGTGAATCAGACCCTAAAGATTTTTTCCTTTTACTTGTACTAAAGGATGAACATGTTAAATTAGGAAACATCAGTTGAAGGAGAAAGGAAGAAAAGATGAAACCGTGACATATAAGCACTACCTGTGATTAGTTTAATATATAAATTGCTTGGTTGTCCATGATCCATAACAATAACTAAAGTTTTAAAGTACATTTATATCCATTACAGGAAAAATAAGCCTTGTAACCTACATTCAATCCCTTAGTCTACTAATTGTGTTTTCTCCCTGAAAAATTTTAATGTTGCCATTAAATGGAAGGTCCATGATTACAGGGCTGTTTTATTTTCTCTTCAGCTCCATAAACTGCTGTAGCTCAGTGGTGTGCTTCCCTCTAGTGTCCACAACATCACATGAAATCTGTAAAACACCAGGATATGAACTGAGCTATGTTAATTTTCACTGGTGATTACACACTCATTTTACTTAATATCTCAGACTGAGGCTCCAGGTGAAGATACCACAGGACGGGTTTCACAGATTAAAATCCTCACTCACCAAACTGCAATGTAACATTTCCCCCTTCTCAAGTCTCAGTTGTTATATGAAAATGTAACTGCTATTCATCTCTTCTCTTTGATTTTTTAAACTTTTGCTTCTTTGCTTCTTCCTTTTTTTTCCCCCATTCTATTTTATCTTAGTGATGCCAACCACACAGGTGACATTTCAGCTTATGCCAAGTTTGTCGAGATCATCTAGGGTGCAGATATAAATACAACTAATATCAAGGCAATTTGACATAACACAGTTAAGTGGTCAGATTATTAAGCAGTCATGTCAACTGAAGAAGTGGACTGATTATTATTTCTCATGATTGTATACCTCCCCAGGAAAATCTGTATTATTACATTTCAAAAAAACACACCAAAACCCAAAAACCAACAAAGAAACAAACAAAACCAAAAACAAACAAAACAACAACAACCAAACAACAACAACAACAAAAAACAAAACAAAAACAAAAACCAAACACCAAAACCCACAAACAAAAAAAAACACAAAAAACCCCAACCCAAACCAAATCAACCCCCTTTTATTTGTTACTGGATCAACCTGGAATTTTGAGCCAGTTACAAAACAAAACTATTTGCTCCATATTGGCACTTTGTTTTTTTCTGAATTTTAGTTGAAAGTTCTTTGTCCAACTTTTCCCATGCTTACTTACTTACATTCTTTATTGAGCATCATGCAGCTGAGAGTGATATCTGTGTGCATCATTTCAGCCCTCATTCTCCAGAAAGCACTCCAATGTAGCCAGTCTGGAGGCAGAGTTGAAAGCATCTCACAAGCCATTTCCTGACAGAGCAATGCAACTGATTCATGTATTTTATTATCCCTTTGTTTATATGCATTATCTCAGTTCAACGAGAAGAAAAATATTCTGAATCAGATCAACAAAGTCAAAGCAAATTACTGCACTAACATTTTCCTTGTAGAAAATAAAAATAATTTGGAAATGAGTAATTTCTTCTCTAGCAGAAAATTTCAAATGTATAAAATTATGATTTTCAGGTGCAAAATTTACTTTGGCAAAATACACTTGCACACTTGAATACAGCAATCCTCTCAGTAGCCTATATACTATGATCTCTTTTACAATAATGATTATTTAGCCTCTCAGGAGCTTTCTGGCAGCATACTGAGATTCTCTAGATTATAGTGCTTCTTCATACTCAGAGTGTAGAGATACCAAGTTTGTGATAAAACTATGTGTGTGTGAGGAAGGGAGAGAAAATGTCTTTGAAATGTAGACTTGCCTTTAGGTAACACATTTCTGTCTTATTGGCCTTCTCTGTTTCTTTGTGTACTAGTCTGGGAATTTTATGAAGTCAGTATTTTCCTGTACTTCCTGAAATAGCAAAGTTTCAGAGCTTCATAAAACACAAATGCCATTGCCCTGAAAAATGGTAAAAACTGATATAGAAGGCAAGGAATTTCAAGTCTCAGATCAAGTACCTCAGTTTTATCAGCTCAAGGGTGTGATGCTGTGAGAGATGGAGAGAATAAGGTGAAAAGAGAGTTTACAACTTTAGGAAAGATTTTGCTTCCTAATGATTCAACTGAGTTTTAGAAATACTACTGCAGGCTTAAGAGGATTCAGAACAGAAGTTTTGCAGGACTAGTTCCAGTTATGTTTATAAACATCTTTCTCTCTAGAGCACAGTGTGAGGTGTGCTAGAGGAAGAACTGTAGAAAAACTACTGCTCTTTTCTTATGATGTTCTTTTTTGGAGGGAGTTGTGTTTGGCTGGGTTTTTTAAACATCACTTGTTTCTTCCTCGCTTCAGAAAATGGGGTTTATGAGACTTTACCATGTGGCAGCCCATCTGTCCATGTGGCAGTCCTCTGATAATCACTTCAGGTCAATTCAGCTAATAAGGGAGAAGAGGTCCTTAGAGATATGAAGAACTTGTAAGCTTTGCAAAAAAAACAGTGGCTTGAGAAGAAAGAGAGAAAAAATGAATATCCTTGTGGAAGTGAAGACTACTGAGCTTGAGACATGTGGGATCATGAGCTCAAAATATGTCTTCAAACAATCCACACATACAAACAGAGCTAAGCACAGCATGTCTGACCAGCTGGACAGCAGCTGTGTGGGTAACTACAGATATGAAAGTGATATGTGTCATGGAGAAAGTATGAAAAAACAAGTGCAAAAATCTGGAAAAGATTGTGTTTCCTTAAGTCTGCTGTTCATGGAACAACTCAGCAGTTTTCTACTTCCAGAGGAAGGCTCTGGATCGAGCTGGAGGATCCAGCTTCCAGTGTCATTCATACTGCCTTCTTAACTGCACGAGGGTTTTTTTCCCTATTGTGAAAAAATTTAGGAATGTATGAAACCAAGTCTCACGAAGTTTGCAATACAAAATTAGATTCAATAGACATTACTTTTATTTTCCTTTGTATGGAGATGTGAAATTTCCTTCCCCTAGCAGTGCCAATGAAGTCAAGGATAGAAAATCCAAGTACAGTTGCTCTGAAAATAAAAGGAACATTAAAATAGACCTCTGGGAGTGGGAAGAAGAAGTTTAGGTCTTAACATGAGATATGGAGTCTGTGCTCAGTTTTCATGACTTTGAACAGGTCATAAGTCTCTGGAAACATATTTGCTTAAGAATGGCTGTTAGTTATACTCCTGCAGTATCTCTCAGCAGCCATGATTAAGATACCCATCCTTACTATCAGAACAATAGCATTTCACTCTATCACAGGAATTATGTGCAAAACACAAGGTATGTTTATGATGATGAAGCAATCAGATACTGCTGTAATCAGTACCTTAAATTGTATTTGGGATGGCTGATGCGGCCGTCTAGAGGCAAATCAAAGAACTGTGAAAGAAACTGCAAAAACTTACTTCTAAAGCTTTTGTTTGTGTCCTCAGGCAGGAGGTTATCTGAGTCTCTGTCTCACACAACACATACTTGCAAAGAGAGCCACCACAGCCCAGTGTTGTGTTGATAAATGTCTGATTTTCTATGCCCCCTTTTTATTTCAGAAGTTCAAGCAGGCAAACTCCAGCTCTGCTGAGCTGTCCTGCCACCTCCACACAGCACCAGCTTCTTTCTGTGTCCCACTGGTGCCTGTGCAGCCAGAGGCTGGTTCAGAGCTGTGCACGTGGAGAGTGCCTGGGGCACCTGGGGCTGGAGGTCACCAGGCAGCCTAAGGGAGGGTACAGACTTTTGTACCTCCCCTATCACCCTTTTCTCACTGGATTTCATTGGTACTTCTTGTCACGTTTCTGGTCTTCTAACCTTCAAGCTGAAACTCCACAGCTAGTAAGGGAAGGTCCCTTTATCTCAGCAGCCCCAAAAATATATCACTGTCACTGCCATTAGCAGGCTACAGGCTTGAGCTGGCTTTTCAAGATCCTGGGACTGAGGCTTGGTAGGTTCAGTTTGAACTTGGCCTGCCTGGACTTTTCTATCAGCTTGTTTAGATGTAACACCATTTTTTCTATGTGGAAGGGTTGCTATGCCTAATTAGTTTTATTTTTGTTTATCTTTCAATGGTAAACTATAGCTTTTTACAGACAGAGTAAAAAATAATTCCTCTCTGTAGAGGGAAATATTTTCCTTTTCAGCATGATGCTGTAGTGGTAGAGCAGCACAGGGATGGCATGAGAGTGCTGAGAGCACAGGATGAAATACAGAGGAGGACAGGCATGGGGGTGTTAAGAAAGGTCACAGGGTAGCATGGGAGACATCAAGGATGCAGATAATTCTTCAGTAGTTAGTTAACAAATGGACACATGGAGCCAGACAAAACTGTTTTTAAAGGTCACCAAAAAAACCCAAAGAAAAAGCATCTAATATTTGTAAAACAGCTGACATACAAAATTTGGGTGCAGTATGATGTTGCAGACATTAGCTGTGACCAGGGCATCAATCTGTGTCACAAAACAGAAGAGCAGCTTAAAGTGAAGCAGAGACCATCAATGTGATACTTGCCTGGCAAAGGGGAAGAAACCACATCATCACCATCATTCCTCCCAGCACAGAGTGTGGGGGGCAATGAATCTTTATGCAACACCCTGCTCCCTGCTTTGCTCCCTGTGAGAAAAAATGGACCCTTTCCTTTTTTTTCCCAAGCATTAATTAGATATGGCAATTCCTTTGATCATCTTGTTGAGGTTTAAATTGTATCAACAATAAATTCTTGGCTTCACTCAAAAGGTGTGTTTCTTTGTTTGCATTACAAAATTTTGAATTTAGCAGACAGACAAACAAGTGCAATGATTACATAAACTCTCTTTCTTTGGATGCCAGGCTTAGAATTGAGATCCAATTGCAACAACAGAGTAGAATCCACTCTCTTCTTTTTTCTTTTTTTTCTTTTTTTTTTTTTTGGTCATGATACAACTCTGCTACAAAAGTCTTTTGTCAAAAACTACAAGAGCTAAGCCTTCCTTTCACAGCATCAGTGTGGATACTTTCACATCAATAATCTAAATAGCAGCACTAATTCAGCAACAGACTAAGAGACTGCTGGGTTATTCTAATTTATTTAAAACTGAATTAAGGGAGATTTACTTCAGAACATAAGAGAAAGCTTTATACAAAAAGAATAGTTGAGATTGGAACAGATTAGATGTGGAGGTTGCAGAAAAGCTTTTTAATTTGAGCTTTTTAATTACCAGTTAGCCAGGCTACTATGAATGAATAGCTCAAATGTAGTCAGGCCTGAGCTGGGGCAGTGGAATGGAATAGATGTCCTCTTCAATCCTCTTTCTGCTGTATTTCCTAAGATAATTCTATACTTAATGCATTAACATTTCCTAGTTCACTCATTTTCCTTTGTTGTTGTGCTCTCGACTAAGGTTAGAAATTTGATTTTTTATCTTTTGTGGCACAGAATGCAAAAGAACATTCAAAACCACAGTGATGGAGAGAGAAACCATCTCACCAAGAGAAGAGCAGCAGCTAATGCTAATGCTTACTCAGACAACTACTCCTGGATTTATAATTTCTTCCTTTCATTTCATAGGACCTGGTGGACTGTAGAATTTTCATGATTTCTTTGAGACTCTGAGCATCCTTGTAACGATGACACAGAGGAAGAATTTAGTGAGGAAGTTTCTTCTGCAGTGCATGTATGGTTGACATTAACAGGGCAAGGTTATCTGGGTTGTAAGGACAGCTGGTTCAGAAAGGTGTTCAGTTAATGATGTTCAATGCAGGAGACACAGTGAAGGAACAGAAAAGGTTATCCATTGGAAACTGTGAGCAGCAGCAGGTAACTGAGACAATAGCCAGGGTCAGAATTCCCACTGGCCCGTTCAGGACACGCTTGTTCAGCCTGGGAAAGGGTCAGCCAGCACTTTGCAACTGATGTGAACACCAACACAATCAGGGGCTCACAGGAAAGACCAAGCATCTTACAGAATATTTGAAGAGGCTTGTGGCATTGCATGAGACTTGTTATGGGACATTTGGAGGGGATTGTAGGAATGTGAAAGCCTTACTATGGGGTAAGTAGGGAAAAGGACAGAGGCAGTGGCAAGTGCATGGTTGTGTGTGCAGGGGCACATGCTCTGCTGCTGAACATCAGGACCACCCACCAAAGGTAAGGTCAGCATGCAGACAGACCCAAGAATGCATCTGACAGCATGAAGAGAAGAATTCCAGTGATGGATCAGGTACATTTAGGATTTAACTCTACTGGTGAAACTGCAAAAAACAGACACAAAATGTCTGAGCATCCTATAGGCCTCTTTTTCTGCACTGAATATAAGCATCAATATAGTCAAAACACAGTATACAAAGCAGCTTGTAGAATATTACTAAAATTACACATAAATCAATATAAAATTGTTAAATACTTTGGGTTTATGGTAATATCTTTACGCTCTCCACAGGCTCCATATTGATCTGATTAAAAAAGATTTGAATCATGTAAGAAAACACTTAAAATAAGCTCAGTAAAGGCAGCAGACTGTTACCTAGACAACTTGACTCATCTGCAGTGCTAAAACCAAACATTGAGTCTATCACAGCTGGGAGAGGTGTGACCAGCATAAATTCTTAGGGCCTTCTTTTAAAATTGATAGTTAAAACCTAAGTTCTGGATTTCAAATATGAAAACATGTGAGATAAGACTGGTCTAACCAGTGGTTAGATAAAGAAATAGTTTTTTAATTTTATTTATAGACTGTTGAATTCATATTTAAGATTTTATTTTATTCACTAAATTATATTTTCCTAGCAGAATACCCTTATTTCCTGTTATTTACAGTTTTTTACCTAGGAAAAGGAAAAACCCTAAGTACTTCTTTTACAAGTTACATGCTATTTTGAAATCTAGTATATTAAAGTTTAATTTTAATGTAAAAGCCAAACATTTGTCTGAGAACAAAATACTCATACGGGAACAAAAGACTCTTGCAAACACAACGTGTGCATTATAAGGTATGAGGGGTCCCTCTGCTGGGATTTTATGTTATTCCAATCCTGAGATACAATGCCCACAAAAAATCCCACAAAACTAGTTCAAACCAGTTTTGAAGGAGGTGACAAAGAAATTAACACTCCTGATAGTTCATTTATAGTAATTCTTAAACTGTGCACTGATAGGCAAGACAATAAACGGTGTCACAGACATTCCTGGGGAAAATGTATCAGCCACAGTCATGGACATCTAAGCTGTGCAGAGGCATCTAGATTTCTGGTGCAGGAAAAGTTGTACAAGTTGTAATACTCCTAAGCTACCATTTTCAAGAAATTCATGCTAGTTGAGCACTGAAGATCCACCAGTCAGAGAATCAGCATTTAGTTCTTTGGAATGTTAGAAAGGCTTCTACAGAAAAACAGGCAGGTTGCAAAGCCTCCTTTCAAACTACTCAACATCTTAATCCCAGGTGGAATTTTCAGCATTGCAACATGTAAGAACATGTCATTTTAAAAATAAAAGGTATATTAAAAAGCAAGGTAAGATAACATGGGTGTAGCAGGCTGCTCTGCCTACATGGAGGTAAAACAGCTCCAAAAGGACCCTGTTTGCAATATTTATTGGTGATGGGTGGGGAATGGGGATCATGCTGTTGGTGTGAGCTGGTGAGCCCAGCCTAGGTCATTAATCCCAAAGTGAGACATTCTCAGAAGAGCAAGGTTCCCTGACAGAAGCTGGCACCCAGCATGGTGTGGCAGACAAAGTTCCTGATAAAGGAACCAACTTGTGATAACTTATTTAAAGCCCCTGAGCTGACATAGCTGGCCCAGGGATATGTGATGGATAAATAAATCACTTTATCCTATAAAAGCCCAGTCCCACTTTTTCATGGCTGGGTCTCCTAACATACCCTTGCTTGGAGTGTGTGTGGAATTTACTCCTTTGAGCAAGGATGTCCCTCAGGGCTACTCCTTGAGTCTAAATGACAGAAATTTGCCCACAGTCATTGGTATGGGTTACATGGATGTGAGTGACAGCAATCTCTACTTAATAATAATTTTTGTAGATTTAACATCACTGCTTCAATAGTGCTTCAGTACTTACTTACAATACATTATAGTTAGTTTTAGCTACCTATACTGTGTAGTAAATAATGCTGATTAAGATCTTCTAGTCTAACCATGATCATCATCAATTTAAATCAGTAATTTAATTTATTTATATAAATATATTTGGTTTTCCATCCTTAATCCTGTGGGATTAAACAGTATAAAGGCTCAGTTACATCTATATAATACTTTAGAGCTAAATCTTTGATTAAGAATGTGGCTAATATTGAATTCAGCTGCACCTAGACTCCTGTTTGAGGATTTCAGAAAGCAAAGAGGTCCTTTCTGCACCCTGCAAATCAAAGTGAGAGCTTCTATAACAAACTCTCTCTGAAGCTCCAGTTCTGGCCTTGGTAAAGGCAATCTGCACCAAAATTATTTTCTAAGTAGATTTGTAAAGGATCCTCCTGGCATAGTGCTACTCACAGGCTTGAGAATAGAAAGAGATAATAGTCCATAATGCTATCAAACAGCCCATAATGCTATCAAACAGGGCCATTCTGCTGGGAATCGTGTCATAATGGGACACAAGGAAACATAATAGAAAGAATAAATAAAAGCGGCCAAGTAGCTAAGATTGTTTATAAACGATAATTCAAGGAATTGCCAAACTCAGGACTCCAGAGGCCCCAGGGTGGAGGTGTCCTGTTTCAGTTAAAGGCTCTGTGATGGCTGAGAGACACAAGCACAGCACAGACTCAGCTGCCTCCCCGCAGCGAGGGCGCCCTGCTGGCACCGACAGAACCCGAAAGCACACTTTGAACAGGAAAGTGAAAAACCATGCACTTGAAACAAAGAACCAAGAAGAATTCTCTTCTGAGTTCTTCCAGACAGTGACAGTTCCTGAAGTGCTCCTTCACAAAACCTCCCTGATCTCTTGGGCAGGTTGTGCATTCCCAGGGACCTTTCCCTGCAATAGGAACACCAGATTTCATCTGCATGTTCCAACGTACTAGGCTGAGGTTCTCCCTTTGCACAACAGCTCAAGTTAATTTTCCTCATTTTATTGTGCCATTTCAGGGATAACATGTTCTCTTTTAGAAACAATTTCTGTTTTTCTTTGTGCTGCAACAAACATGATGAAATCTCTTACAAGGTCTCATTTCCTGTTGGATGTTCAATGTTTTATTCATTTCAGCTTGCAAAGTTTTTTGCAAGAGGGGCAAAGTGAAAAGAAAAGATGAACAGAAAACCTGGTGGATGCAAATGAAAAGCCCTCACTTAAGATCTGGATTTAAGACTTTAATGCCTTTTTATGGGGTGAATATGCCGTGGTTCATGTGGGGAATAGCGTGATGATGTCCTCGAGAAAATGTCATTTAAGCACAGTCTGTTGTTTAAAATTAACATTTTGCCTGGTTCATACTGAGCAAGAAAATTTCCCTCACTCTCTTTTTTCTTTTCAGTCTGGGGCAGCCAGAGAAAAGATCTGTATTTAATTTGAATTCTTTGTAGCAAAAGAATGGCTTGGAGAAGTCTTCAGGCCAGTAATATCACACTCAGGACTAGTTTAGAGAACAAGACACCTTATTTCCTGGAGCATTTCACAAAAAGGGAATATCCTGCAGAAACTGTCTTAGCTGTTTGCAGTTCTCATCTGGACTATCATCAGTGTACCTGCTGAGGTTTATTGTGAGTTATTTCTTTTTCCACATATGTATAATATGAGTTTTGCAATATTCAGAAAGACTATTTCATATCTGCTCAAATTTATTAGTCAACATCTATTTATGCCTATTCATAAATATTCCTTATTTAAAAACAAAATCTCAACCTTTAAACAACCAAAACACCCAAATCAACCCCTAAAGGATAGAGAAAAATAAGTTTTAAGTACTGCTTTAGGAAAAAAAAAATTTGATCATTCTTGCAGTTTAGTGGATACATATGGAATTTACAGCTATGTAGGACAGGGTGTTGGCATATCTTCCTAGACAGAGAAAGAAAATTTTGCCCTTTTAGGGTTAAAAATGCCAAGCAAGAGCAGAAGACTCTTTGCCATAATAACCATCCCCTCACATGGGGCTTGCTTATTGTTACTGCACCAACATGGCAAACAAATGCAGTTTTGAGGCAGGCTGGGTCCTCAGCTGGCCTGTAACACCATTCTGGCTTCTGTGAATACCTTTTCTTCAAATAGGAACAAGAATACAGAAAAAGGAAGGGAAATGGTGTTGTTGCCTCATCCCAGCACAGATTCTCTTCTTGTCCCAACGTGGTCAGGGCATGTACAAAGAGGTAATAATAACAAATAATTACTGTGAGGTGTCTGAACACAGCCTAAGAGAAACAAGAGCACAAGTTCCATGGAAAATGTATCCACTTGAAGTATAGAACAGGCCTTGTAAATACTAAAGCTTTAATGTATTTTTGTAACTTCAGTCCTGTCGTCCTACTTAATCTGAGGACACTTATTGAAGCACATGGGACATTATAATTTTTTTAATTAAATGTAAAAATACCCCAGCATGGTGAAATTCAAATTCTAATTCACTACATCCAAATATAAAAGAAAATTATTTCCTGACTGAAATTATTATGGACTGGCCTGGAATGTATATTCCACATTTACCATATTTAGAGAAGGGAAAACAGCTGTTATACAAAAGGATATAACACACAGAGTAAATATTGGGAGCTGCAAGATGAAACAAGTATGAAGATGAATCATCAGGAATGCTTTGCTGAGCCTTTGATGTTGTATTTCCATTTATCTGGAGTACTCAAATGGCAAAAAGCACAATGACCATGTGATAGTTTCAGACTGGCAAGTTGCATTCAAAGTTAAAATGTTTGATCTTATATTTTGTATCTCTCTCTGGTTACAATATTGGGCTTGTAGATTTCCAGACCTTGGACTAAAATCTCTTTCTCATTGTAACTAATTCAACTAATTTTACTATCTTAGCAGGGCTTTTGACATAGTTTTCCAATGTAGCCTTTAATCAAACTGGTGAAATACAGTTTGAGTACAAGGGCTATGAGTGGAAAATTGACTGGTCAGGGAACAGGTCACAATCAACAGCAAAGAGGGCAATTGATAATGAATTCCCAACACTGTTCCTCAGGAGTCATGGGATCACAGAATTGTAGATCATTTAGTTTGGAAAAGACACACACAAGCAGTCAGTGATCCAGCACATCACCTCTTCCTCAGCCCACTCTGGTGGCTGTGGGGCAGCAGCCTTTGCTGGGGTCAGCGCTTCGAGTGTCGTTTTTAATGTGGAGTGAATACACTCCCAGCAGGTTTGCAGGGAATATCAAAGTGGAGGGAAGGGGCCAGGACACTGGAAGGTGACAGAATTCCATTCAGAGGAATTCTAATGGACTAAAGGTATGGACTGATATCAAGCTCAACAAAGGCAAATGGAAAGCCCTTGTACTTGGGATGGAATAACCCCACTCAGTTCACATGCTCAGTGCTACCAGCTAGAAAGGAACTGTGCAAAACACATCTGTGGTCTTGGGGAGCATGAAAATGAGTCAACACTGCACCCTTCCAGTGGAAAACACCCTGGCCTCAATTAGCAAGGCTTGGCAAGCAGGGCCATTGAAATAATCATTCTCTTCTATTCAGCACCTGTAAGATCTCGCCAGGAGTTCTGTGTCCAGCACAATAAAGGATATTGTCATTGTGGAGCAAACTCAGCAGAAGAGTCACTAAGAGGATCTGGGGCTGGAGCACAAGATGAGCAGAGGCTGAGAGAACTGGCCTGTAAGCCTGAAAGAATGAAATCTATAGGGAGGTCTACAGCTGCTTCAAGAGGGGGTACAGAGAAGAGAGACCCAGACTGCCCCTGGAGGTGCAAGAGATGCAACAACTGCAGATGGATACAGACAGCAACAAAGGAAACTCTGACTGGTATGGAAAAAACATTCACAAGGATGGTAATCAAAATAATGCCCAGAGAGACTGTATCTCTTCATACTGGAGATACTCAAATCTCAGCTGGACACACCCCTGTGAAACCTGCCCTAAGTCTGGCCCCACTTTGAGCAGGGAGTTGGATCAGGCAACCCCCAGAGATCTTTTCTCATCTATTTTATTAAAAAGACAGATTCCTCAATAGACAAATTTATTACACCTATTCTGGAATTAAGTGACTTACCCTAAGGCCCTCGCTCTTCATTGCCTCCCATTATAGAAAATATGTAATTAAATAACTGCTATCTTGTAGATGGCAAACATTACACAAAATAAATTCAACCTTTAGTATTTTTCACCCAGGAAATTTCTCATTAGAAAGAAAAGATACTGTACACAATTAGTGTGTTGGTTATTTAACACCCAGAGCAATCATGAACTTCAACCAGAAATTCTGGAGAAGAACAAACTAAACCCTACATGAGAAGATTGAGGATTAAAAAAATGAAGTAGAAATAATTCTATAAAATACATTTTCTTGCATACAAAATTCATTTTATATATTCAAATATATAGGCCAATAAAAATCACAAAGCTACACTTCTTAGTTTATACCTTGGAAAATATAAACATGTTACAGAACCGCTCGACAATGATTTCTTTAAACACTTAACCTTTTGAACAGATCCATTAGGAGATGGCTTTGGCTAAAAACCTCAAAGACTTGCCAGTTGAGATAGATCAAAGAAAATGATGCTGATCAATTTGAGAATAATAGATTTATTTTAAATGTTAAGGTGATTTTTTTTTTTTTTTGAGCAACTACATAAGATACTTTAAGCAGACTGATACAATTTATACATTAGTGAGGTTGGATCCTAGCCCACAGCTACAATTTTAGTTGTTAGACATCTAGGCTGAGTATATTCCTTTTATATTGATAAACAACTAGACATTTCTAGCCAATTACCCTGAGAGAGTGTCTAAGTGCCAATAAATCACATTCTGGAGTTGCCTGTTAACCTTCACTGATTGTTAAAAACCCCAGATGACTAACTCAGAATAAGGACATGTTGGTGTTTTGGGCGAGGAGTGGGGGCACTGCTTTCATCTGCAACCAGAAGGTGCCTTCCAGGATCACAGCTGAATACTTCTACTGAGACTAGAGTTAATCACAAATAACCACTACAGAACTTGTATAGTGTAGAACTCCACTCCTCAGAAGCAAATTCTACAGATTTATCCCTATTGCTTGCATCATTTTCTAAGGATGACATAGCCACGACTAGAATTTAGACCAATATGTTAACAAAGATTAATCTCATTTAGATACTCAGCTGCTAACAACTCATTCATGTTAAAGACTACTCATTTATGCCACCATAAGGTTACAGCTTATCTTCCAGTTTTCAGCATGAGGTGTCACTGAAGCTCTCAATTTATTTTGTGATTTAGAATTTGTCTTCATTTATTGACTTGTTTTATTTATTTAAAAGAAGAATGGTCACATAAAAAGTTTGATCAGTAAATATTTAAAGCTTCACAGAGGCCTTCTACTGACATGGAAAGTCCTCATGAATGTCATGTTAATGTGAGGTTTAAGAGACAGTTGCTTCCCTGAGGGCCCTTGGGGAAGGAGCACTTTTTATTTTTTCCCTCTCAACAATTCTTAGTTGTCCAGTGTCCTGCTTTACAATGAATTTGAAAAATAACTCTCCTATGATAGATAATGCAGAAGTCTATGATCTTCTCTAGCTCCCCATGTTCTCCACTAAGGTCTTGTAGGCATGAAAATAATTCTAATGAACTATCTGACTGGTGACTAAGCATCTCTTCAGGGAGAACCAGTCAATCAGGTCTACCAGACTTCAAATGGTTTCAAAAGTCACAAATTTCTGCTATACAATTCAGATGAAATGAATGATAAGTAAAATGATTGAATAAAAAAAATTATCTACTGTAAATCTCACTGACAGATCACTGGAAACAGATGGGATTACTCACTGGTAATGAACTTAATAATTAATTTCCATATTATTTTGTTGAATGTTTATATTTAATAATTTCTTATGTTTTTTTGTTGTTGTTTTGCTTAATTTTTTCAAGGTTTGTTCAGATTGTGGTGCTCCTTTTACCTTCACTATATCAAATCTGTATAATAAAACAAAATAACTCCTCTTGATAAAGATGTACAAAGTTTTGCCAGGCAACATTATCATTTTAATGTGTGGCATGACATAATTAAAAAATGTACTTTTTGCTCCTTTTAGTATCCAGTGGCAAGTATAGGCAGCAATGGTACTAGAAATTGTAAGAGTTTTTCTGTCAAACTACACAGGCCAGTGAGATGATTGTGCAAAATTCTGTGCTTTACAGTGAAGTAAAACCTAAATTATTTACATTTTCAACTCAGTTATATACCAGGAATATGAATAGTCATCAATTCCAATTTGCCAGATCCCCCAAGATCCACCAGTGACAAGCACATCAGTCCTACATGAAAGATGGCATTTTGGAAGGCAGCCTTGAAATCAAGTTTGAGATGATCAGAAGTTATGAGTACTTTGTAAAGTCACTCCTTGACATTATTCAAAATATATTCTCTGGGGTCTTGAATTCCTCACAGACAAAATTAGGCAGCTGGCCTAAGGGTTAGAAAGCTTTTTCCCAGGCTAGAAAGCCCAGTCCTACCTACTGAACTTAGCATATAGCAATGAAATTGGACATTAGGAGGAATTTTAGACATTAGGAGGAATTTCTTCACAGAAAAGGTGACTAGACATTGGAATGGGCTGTGCAGGGAGGTGTTGGAGTTACCATCTCTGGAAGTATTTAAGGAAAGAGTGGACAAGGAAATCAATGCCATGGTCTGGTTGACATGGTGGTGTTGGGTCCTAGGTTTGACTCACGGAACTCAGAGGTCTTTTCCAGAGTAGTTGATTCTGTGAAATGGTCAGGGGCACACTAGAAGGAAAGGAAAGTAAATGTGTCAGGCTTTCTCTCAGTGTAGAGTCATGACGTGTGGAGGAGCATGAAATTCCCCAAGTTTCATTGTTACATCATCATCAAGGGTGTTCCACTTAATGGAAACCCATCCAGGAAACCCATTAAACCCATTAATGGGATTCTGTGAATTCAAAAAAAAAAAAACCAAACAACTCAACCTGGAACTGGCAGGAATGCACTGTACAAACAATTGTCCATTTCATCAAATGGAACTATGAAACAAAACAAACTGAGTTGGCCATTAAAAAGATTCTGCAAATTATTGCAAAGTGAGGTGTCCAACATGTGGGAAGGGTGGAGAATATTTTCCAGCTGCTGGGCAAAATGAAGTGAAACTACATTCAGGGCTACTCTGGCCAAGAAAAGTGAAAGCTAAGAATTGAATATTCTGATTTTTCACAGTGAAAAATTAGGTCTGTTAGGCAACTGGAACAATCTAAACCGTAAGAAATTAGAATTTTTTCTATATAAAATGTCTTATCTATGTACATATAGGAAGATTGAATACAACTATCCAAGTCACACTACTGAAGATGCTTTCAAAGCCCATGGTAAAGAGGACTAAATACTTATTATACAGCCATAAGTTTTTCTAGACAGAAATAAGTGTTTTAAAACCAATAGCCATTCAAGTTCATTTACTGGTTTTCCTTTATCAACAATCAACTTAACAATTTTTAAGGACTCATTTACCACTGCAGTTAAAAAAACCCATCACTATAAAAGTTTGGTTTAAAAAATTTCAACAACTGCCATTTTCAGATCTTCTGGTGAATTACTTATTTTTTTCTATATAGTATAGTAAACCAACATTGCAACTAATATTTTATGTATGGATAAATATCCATATATATACATATTGATTTAGAATATCTTCCAATTATATGTTCACCATTTAAAATATCTTCCCGAGTTCTGATAACAGCAGGAATGAAAATAAACATATCACATTTTATCTTGGATTATGAGATGAGTAATCTGTAACTTTATGCTGTGAAATATCCTAGGATTTCGGGAAAATTGTATCTGTTGCTAACTATGAAAATCACAAAGCTTTAAAAATATCTAATAATTAAATATTATTTCAAATAACTCTTCTAAAAACATGAAAAAAAAATTGTGTTAGAAATTTAAACACATCAAAAGCACATTTGTTATATATTTCTATTCAGAAATACAAGTTTCATACTTTCCAGTTTCTAGGTTGTATGAAAATCCAGATATAGCTTTCTATGACCAAACTTTATAAAATGCCTATTCAATGATGATGCATTTTCCTATAAGTACCCTGTTTAAAAAAAAAAAAAAAGAGAAAATAAGAGTATAATTGTTACTGCAAGTCAGGACGTAGCTTCTTATGACTGACGGAGTGGGTTGTACAAATCTTGTAAATGTCTATTTCTGGGAACTAAAAACAAACTGGCTTCATTCTCTCCAAATGTGTTGCCTCCTCTTCCCATTTGTTTCACACTGAGGTTAAGCTTTCCTGAAGTAAACCACAGAGTGCTTTCTACAGGTAGCAATTTGAAAGTTTTCTTCTATAATTTTGCCATCTGAAAACAATTAAAAACATTAATGTTTATGAAAATTCTCATTAATTCATGCTTTTTATGCTATTAGTGAATGGAGGTAGTCTAAAACCATGTATCAAGAATTCCAAAACTACCTTGATCCTCTTAGTACAGTGTAAAAATCTGTTTTATTATAGAAATATATCTGCCTTGTGTACATCACTCCTAAATTTAAGTACCATAAGCCTAAAATATTTTTACAAACGAGGCTGGTACCACTTGGATTATGGGGCTGCCATTTATTAAGCAGAGGAGAGTTTCAACCTTAGGTCTCCTACATCAGGTTGCAGGTTTATTCACAGGGCTTCACATAAATATGGGTGACTTGCTATAAATTTTTAAAGAAATGAGTAATCTATAGTTTTCCCAAAAACCAAAATGAAGGTGCTTAGTCTCTGGAGACTTCCAATTACTCTGTATTGCAGCATCTGTTTCTTACCACCCACTCAGCTACTTTAATAAATCTACAGATACAAATGGAAAATTGAAGGCAAAGTCACTGTAGCAGAAACCATCTTAGATGGTTCCATAGTCGTCTGTTATATTTTTATAGATTTAAAAATCCTCATTTCTGGAGCAGCACTTCAGAAACAAGGACATTAAATTGTCACTGTAAAACAAACTTTTCATTTTAGATTGTATTATCCATTCTTCATTGTTGTCCCTCTTTCTTTTTAAATCCTGAAGCTTTTCCATGCAGTAATTAGTAATAAATAACCAGCTGTTGAAAGGCTGAAAGTTCCCTGTATATTTCTAATTTCATTGACCTTTTAAATGTTAGAAGTTCTAAATGACATTTTCTTGCAGGTGGTTGCTGGAATCTGGTGAATAATGGAGTTTTTTCAAGTTATAGGTTAATGCATATGGACAAGCTATTACAGGGCACATTACATGTATATCTGGAAGGTAAAAAGAAGTAGCTATAACATTAGACAGTAATGTCTGCTCAATAAAAAGGATTATTTTGGAACAATTTCAAAAAGGATTGAATTAATATTGGATTCCTACACTATATACTTTTGTTCAAGACTTCAGTTATGAAAGCCTTAGAGATGCCTGAATTTATCAGAACTTTAGCTTTTTGAATTCATTTATTCAAGTCATGTAATGCTCTTCCCCTGTACACTGACCAACATCTGTCTCACATTTAAGTACCACAGATGCAATGTCTGAAGCTCTCAAGGGAGACAGTCTAGTATTTTGAGAAGACAAAATGGCCCAACTCTACTTTAGTGGGAAGACAAAATGGATCAACTCGAAAGAGAAGTCAATGAAGTTTAGTTTTAAAGTGTATCTGGGGAGGAACAGCAGTGCCTCTTCCCCTCTGTAATAAATGAAACTCATATTGCTCTGGAAGGCTGTGCTGCTCTCACATCACATCACAGCAGCAAGCAGGCTGGGCAGGCACAAGACTTAACCAAAAACTTAGCCCAAGTTGGTACAGCCTTCCTTAAATCTCCAGGTTATGATTTGTCTTAAACTGAGGGATGCCACCTATGGTTTTGGCCGGTTTTATACTACATTGTAAAGCAAAAGAATTTTGGGGTTTTTTTTACCTAAAATATTGTCCTTATCTTCAATCAGAGACTGATAGAATGGTTGAGATTGGAAGGGAATCTCTGGAGATCACCTGGTGTCGAGATATTACCCATGGCAAGGAACAAATTCCCTTTTTAGCTCAGTCTCTCACTGTATCTGGTGTTCCAGATCTGTTTTACAGCAGCTGACTTTTCCAAGTACAGTTTCCTGAACCTTTCTGCCTGGCTCAGGAGCCCAGACTCCACATTAGAAAATATGTAAAGATAAAGAATGTGATGAGGCTTAAGAAGTTTCTAGAGATTTGAATATTGGCAGAGTTTTGCTATAATTAGGTTTCCTTCTTGTTCTACTCCTGTTTCCATTATTGGCCTTTCTACTCCTTCATTCTTTCCCAAAACAGGAATTTTGTCTGCCAGTCAAAAAACATAAGGTTTTCTGATGAGAATTTCGTGAGTTTCCATCATCCTTATATTCTAGTATGTCACTACAGGTTCTTGGGCATCTTTTCATGAATATACTTCTTGCTAAAAGCATAAATGACTGCTTTTAATTTATGCTTTTAACACAGAAGTACATTTTTTAAAATTGCTTTCAAATAAATGAGAAATCCTCCAGAATTTAATGGGAATTAAACAGTGAATTTTGAGGGGTTTAATTTTAAATTTTGAATTATAAACTGTCACACTTTAGGGAACAGCTGACTATATAGGTAATTAACAGACTTTCCAGAAACATTTTTGTATTATTTTTTGACAGAATTGAGTTAATTAATAAATAATAAAATAAAATATATATAAAAATTAAATGCTAGCAAGGCTTACATTCATGCATGCAGAAAGAGAGTAAGTTTAGAGAAAGTTTTAATAAAAGATAACCTTTAAAAGGTTAATGCAAAGTTAAAAGATGCGTGGCCATGATTTTGAAAACAATTGATGATTTTTTATGTTGTAATTATTAAAAGTATGATATTCAAGGACAGGATGATCAGTACTTCCAGGAACCAGGCCTTTTGACAGCACCTTGGTCTGGATGCCAAGAAAATGACATCTATAGTGCTTCATATTACAATATTGGAGAAAGAGATTATATAAACTACAAAGAACTTCCAAACATGAGCTCAGGAATATCTGACACATAGAGCTCCGTCATTGCATGAAAAATTATACACAGAAAGAAATGAATGAGAATTTTAAAACACATGCATACACCTCAGGAATAGAAAGCAGGGATTATTAAATCCTGTGAAAGAAAATGATACCAAAAGTGGTCAAGATTAACCATTTCCAAATGAGTTCAGGCCCCACCACAATGTTTAAACAATCTGATCATATGTACAATTATTTTAATTAGGCAGTGATGTGATTGTGAGAACATCTGAAAATGTGGCACCTCCTTTTTACTGTAATTTTCTGACTTTCAAATCACAATTCAATCTGGCTGAATTAAAACTTTCTGAAGAATGTTTACTCTAGCTCACAAAAGTGTGGAAAAAAATATGCAGGAGATTCTAAAATCACCAAATCCAGCTTCCAGCTCTGGCATACACAGGATTTCAGGATTTCATTATACTTTTCATCAATTTATAGGTCACATGTTAATGTAAAATATAATTTATCACTACTACAATTAGAAAATTGCTCCAGAATCCAAGAGACTGTAAAATGACAATTAAATATTGGTATGTTTAAAATGGTCCCTCTATATTAGAGTTTCTCTCAAAACAGCTGTGCTAAGCACCCTGGAAGGCCTGGCCCTAGTGAAATCAGGAAGCCATCAGTCTCTGCACAAGTTCTTGAGATGCAGAGAAGGTCCTTCATCTTCTTACAAAGTGTTTACTCCAAACATGGAGTGATGTGTTGTCATGACTGTCACTCTCTACAACCTACCCCTGCCACCCAGTGATGCCACATACTCACAGCTTCAGCATTCAAAAAGTACCTTTCTTTCAAAGCAAATTAAGCACTGGTATGCAATCCAAATTTAATCACATTTTTCTTCTAAAATGTAGTGTGCTGAAACAAGACAATACTGGCAGTCAAATAAAATATTCCTAAAACCCCATAATCATAATGTCAGGTTATTAAATCACTGTTGGTCTTCTACATTCATCCTTTGGACTCTCATGTCCTAATAGTCACAAATGTTATAAAACTTCACTATAGTTGAAAAGTGAGACAATTTAATAGTTCTGGGTTTTTTAAGGGACCAGAATTTCTTATCCACTAAACTTAGCTACATAGAGCAGAGACCAAATACTGGTATTCTCTCCCCTTCCTGGTAAATATTTTAGTTTTAGGATTTGTTATTCCAAGCTACGATGAATTTGCAAGACAACTGCCTTGTGAAAACCAAAAATGGAGCTGTTTATCATGTAAATATGGTTTAGATCACGCTGCAGCCCTCTCCATTAGGAATAGTAGGAATGATTACAGGTTGATATGATAGGAAAGATATGATTATGGCCCATTGCTGCCTCCAGGGACCTTACTGCTCCTGGCTCTGCTGCTGACACAAGCTCTCACTCAGGCTTTTCTGTTTTACACTCTAACAATGCTCAGGTTGCTTTCTGCAGACAGAAAGCCATTTAAATTCTCCCTATTTGATACAATCCTAAACTTCCCTATGGACACTCTTCTACAGATAAGGGTTAAAGTAATAAAGTAATTGCACAAAAGTCACCAAAATACAAAGTCAGAGTGTCCAGATCATTCAAGTTCCATTTTGGTGCTTTAAAGATTATTTATCACCTATGTCTCTATGAGGCCTAAGAAATGTTAATCATTTCCTCATTATCCATCTTCTCCAACTAGTGAAAGCAAATTTTCTTTTGAGAGCTATGATGCCATCATTTCAGTTACAGGTCTTTACTTTGAAATTCCAAGTGGTGAAGTTAGATACCTAATTTCCAAGCTTGGGTTTCTTTTTCTGAAGAGCAGGAAATAACTTTCTTTCAGATGTCACTTTCACTTTCTGCAGTCCCGTTTCACACAGCAAGGTGTGCCTTTTCAAAAAAACAAAAAAAAAAACAGGTGGGGCAGAGCAGGAAGATCCTCCCACACACAGTGGGAGTCAAACACTCCCATCAATCCCAAACAGAATGGGATCTTCTAGCACAAGGAATTTCTATAGTTCCATAGTGACACTGACACTATTCCATTAACTCATTCTGAGAAAATGAGCTGCTGTTTCCTCTGTCAAACCAGCAGAAAGGGTGCAAAACATAATAAAGACTATGGTTCTTATGATCAATACATTTTCTGTGAAATAGTTTTCATTTTTTAATTATTTTACAAGTCTTTTTGTTTGATTGCAAATTTAATGAGAAACACAGCAGAACAAAAGTTTTTACCACATCAGTGCTGAGAACCTTACAAAAGGAAACCCACAATACAGGAAGAAAATATTAAAGAAGTTAAAGCATTTCAGGTGACAGCCCTGAACACTAATGGAGTTCCAGTGCAAAAGGAAATTCTATTATCCTGAAATGTGAAGCCTGGTGCTGAAAGCTAAGCTGGGTGGAAAAAATCAAGTGGCAAATTTTCAAACACAGACATTTGTCAGTCATCTTACACACCAAGCAAAGTCCATCACTTCAACAACACACAAGTAGCATTTATGCTGTTAAGACAGTCTAATTTTCAAGGGAAATATTGTTAAAACATCTGTTATTGAAAGATTTGTAGGTTCAAATAAGGTTATTTACACACCTAGAAAAAATGTAATGTTTCCTCTATTTTGTGTTTTTTTTTTTTTTCAAGAGAACCTATTTGAATTCCTACATTAACAGATGATTACAGACACTCACAGAGGTGAACTGGAGGCTCAAAATATGGTTATTTCATCAGTCTTCTGAGAAAGAACCTCCACTATCACACACGACATAAAGAAAAACCTTTTGAAAGCTGATGTGTTTTAGCTGCAGCCCCACCACACTCCTTCCCTGAATATGCTCTCCAAAGTGGTTGAACCAAGTATTATTTGAGGTACAAAAAAATTCTAGAAAGAACAGTTATGATTTTGTCACAAGATACTACACAACTGACTATAACAATCCTGACTAAAAACGAATCCCTGAGATTTAGGTCCACATCTACAGCATCAATTAGGTAGTCAGGGGCTCACAGTGAAAGGTGTGATCACAGTGAAATGGGCAACCAAGTCTGAAAATGTTCCAGCCTCCAGCATGAATGCCCACTTTGCCCTATTACCACTGCCCTCTATTCAATCCAGGCATGGCACTATGCTAAGACAGCAGAATCCTCAATTTTACCCCTCCCTAATGGCTGCAGGTATCTTATGATAAATATTCAAGTCCTGTATCCAGAATCTACTGCTGAAAAGATGTTCATGAGACATTTCCAAGACAAGATAAAATGAGGCCTGTTTTACCACACCCATCTAACTACTTATTCTCAGACAAGTGGCAGGAGTTGCCCTTAATTCCAGGTGTTAGGTTTATTACAGTTCCTGATGATTTATGAATGGCACATAGAGAAATGACATCCACTAGCTTTATTACAGTAAAATTATTAAAGATGGGCAGGTATTCTGTAAAGGGGCAAACTGACAAAATATTACAGATGAAAGTTAAAAATATTATCTTAATGTGATTTCCAGAAGCTGGATGTTAGGTATTTAAGGACTTTTAAAATTACAAGCAAACCCATCCAGAAAGAGCTTCAAAAACCCAGTGCAATCCCCTTTCTGTCTGCAAGAGATGCAGTGCTTAAGATTTGGTCAAATTACCAGAGAAACTTTATGCAGTAAGATGAGGGAGCTCAGACTGGTATGTAATAACAAGACCAATACAGCTGGATGCTTTGAGTGTTAATTTAAAATCCCCAGGGAGAAAATGCAGTGACATTTTATTGTTTTTACTATTATTCTTACTACTACTACTACTTCTACATTTTCTGATTTTGTAGGGATTAGCTCTCTTGGAAGTTAATTCTCTTCAGTACCTCCAACATACAGTCAAATAAAAACTTCTACAGATTACTTCATAGTACTTGGTGCAATGTCTGGAATTAACATATCCATATATCCATACATGTGACATGTACATATGTGTGTGCATATGAGTTTGTATGTTACATTCAAAACTAAATATAATAGTTACAGAACTATGAAATTAGAAGTTTACATAGAAAGAGTACAGGTAAACTTTTTTTTACTGTTTAATATGACTTATGCAGTGTAAGCCACATGGAGTAAATGATATGAAATTCTACATCATATTGTAAATACAGAAGACAATACTGTTCAAATAAAAGCACTGTGTGCTCTGTATTTTATCACCTGCATGTGAATATTTACAAACTATTAACAATAAAGCTGTGGAAAACCAAGTAAGTTAAAAAATAACATTTTGTTCTACACACTTTAGGAATTTTTCTGTTTAAATAAAACCCCCAAAATAAGCCGCCCACATACAGCCTCTCTATTGCCTGGAAATCAACACACCTGAAAGGATGGAATACTGAAAGAAGATAGTTTCACTCTGCATCATCTACTCAGAGTAGGTGGTCAGAGTTTAATGGAGGTGGGAGAAGACTATTTAAAAGGGACTCAGCTGACAGAATGGTACCCCAGGAGCCCTACAGGAGTGCACAAGCAGGAGCTGAGTATTATCCTCAAGGTAGGCTTCTATGATTTTATTATTGTTTTTTCTAGATGAGATTAATTCACTCATTTAATTTTTTCCTTTTTACTTTACTACTGTAATGAAAAATGAGTTTATGAAAAAACATCTGATTAAAATACAACCTTATATTTAGAAGCAACTGCTCTAAATCATGTTATGATTTACAGGTAGCAAAGTTACAGGTTACTATGAGTTACAGCAAGCTGCTGGAAAACTGGAAAACTTCCTCATTTTTAATTAATTATTTAGTAGGCAATAGTTTATATTTAGTCAAACTTACTACAGCAAATAATACCAGTTTTCTAGATACTGTATGTGTTTCTCCATATAGAAATATAAAAGAAAATTAGTCTTTCAGAAAAACAGAAATAGATTTAAAAAAACCAAACACACACATGCAACCCTTTACCTATTATATGAATAGTATTTAAAAAAAAAAAGGTTTCTTTCTCTTTATTAACTGGATAAATGTATTTAATTTTCAAATGTTCCACCATAAGATTGAACTTTTTAAGCCCATCACAGCACATCTGCAAATACAGAGCACAGAGAACAAGCAGAAGCTAAAAATCGCCTACGCTTGTGTGACTTAACAAAACTGTAAAAGCTTCCTGATTTTATTAAGACTTCTGTCTTCTTCTCCTAGCTCCAGAACAAGACAATGTATTGCCCTGGGAGCTGCTTTTTCCTCTTAACTGCCTGCCTTACTGCTGCATCCCTCGCTATGCCCCAGCGCAGCGGCCACCAGTGCTTCCGAAGTGTGCGGTGGAGTGAGCTCCTACAGGAGCTTGAGGAACTGGTAAGTCCACGTGTAAAACACTGCCACAATCTATAGATGTTGTTTTCCATCTTTCTGCAGTTTAGGTGTAAGGAATTCTCAAATGCATAACTGCCAGATTACAATTCTTTTTTTCCCCATGTAATTAAAAAGTTATGAGTCAGATGTTCCTTCTCTACAAAGCCAAAAATCTTAAATTTAGATGTTTTAATACACACTCATCCTGTTGAATAGATGACATTTGTGTGCCTTCCCAAGAAGAGTACAGAGTCATCTGGGAGTCCTTCTAATTGGCATCAACTGAAACTGTAACACCATAATGTACTTTACCATGACATAATCCCACTGAAAGAAAAAGACATCCATAGCCACAAGGTTTTTGGCACAAATACTCTCTGGAGCTGTTTTTGAAATCAGCTATATGGAAAGCATGTTTCCTTTCCCACTTTGGCTTCTATTGTGGCCTGCCCTTTCCTCAGCTTTGTATATATTGACATCCCTAGAAAATTTGAGATAAGGTGAAACAGGCAGCTATTCTTCCCATTTCAGACAGGCTTGGGAAGCAAATGAATCTTCTTCAAACTCAGGAGATACAATGTCCTCTGTCAGTATCATCACTTTTTACACTTCATTGTTAAGAAACCAACTGAGAAGTGATTACTATAAATTTTTTACATAATAAACCTTATTTTGCACATGCTTATAGTTTCTATGCTTATGTTTTCTTTTAGAACAAAAGAGGCTTTTCTTTGGAGTGTGAGGAAGTGAGCAATGAAGATTTGTGTTTCCCTGAGCAGCTGCTGAAAGCAGTAAGTAGAAAAATACATGTACTTGACATTATCTCACTGTAGCAGCTCTGCCTCACACAGCCTATGCATCTTGTCATGAGACTTTTACACTAGAATTGTGCCATGTTATATTACAGGTTTAAATGATAACTCTGACTGTTGACTTTTCAGTCTAAATTATTTCCTGGAGAGGCTATTTATGGAAATCACTGGTATCTTCTTTTTCCTGTTAAGTCATGATGCCACTTTTACAAGAAAAGGGTTAGATTTTTCTTGTTAGCCTTGCTATTTAAGGGGAAAAATTAGTTGGAATCAGTCTGGTAGCCTGGAAACCACCAGAACAGCATGCTGGCCTCACTCTGAGTCAGAAGCAGATCCCATAAAGGCAGTGCAGGGGTAATTTCATGTACTACCTGGCACATACATCACTTCATGTGCACAGCTCACTTTCAGTCCAGATCTGCAATGTCAAAAAATAAGGTACTGGCAGAGAATGTGGTACTGCACCCCAGTGATTCATTCTGCCTGTTTCCAGCTCATCTCTTCAATGGATCTTCTAAAGTGCACCCAGGGAACAAAAGGGATGGATGGCAGAATCAGCCTCTCCTGTACTTCATCTTCTCCGAGGTAGAGGGAGCTGCCCTTCATCAGATAGGGAATGTGCTGGGGAGGAAAGCCCTGCACAGTCTGATATCTTGGGCCTGAATTCAAAAGATCTGCTTTGGACTCTTGGCCTTTAACTGACTATTGCTTATACATTGTAAATAGCTAAGCATATAAATGCAGCCCAAAATGTGAAATACATTTGTGCTAAAAAATAAAGGTTCGCCTTATGAAAGCAACTCAAATAGAAGCAACCTATGAATTGCAACTGGAAGTTGAACATGCAATTCCTGACTTTCAAATAAATACCAACTGTGCAATGCATATTACTAGCTAGAATTTTTGTACTAAAAAATTTAGAAAAGCACAGGAAAGTGGTGAAAATTGCTTAACAATCTATGATAACCAGACTCAGGTAGTTGAAAAATTAACTGACATTTAAGTGCAAACTTCTGAAACCAAATTTCTCTATACTTTTTTTTTTTTTGTCATTATAGGTTAAATATGATAATGCAGCCATTGTTCATATAGTACATGAAATTGCTGAGTTTTTCAAGAGAGCAGACACTCCTTTTCAAAATAAGAACACTTTTCTAAGGGAAATGTATGAGGCTCATGCTCAGCTGAAGACTTGTGTAAGTATTTTTTATTTACACTGTATGATATACAAGTAAGATATTAATGATGAATATAATGGATAATATGTATGCTGGAAATGCAATAGAAAACTTAAAATACTACCTTTTCAAACAATGATACCTAAATCATATGCCTGAAATTAATAACAGACATCTTTTAGCACTTTAACTGACCTTTATGCTACAGGCAATTTTAAATTCACATATTATATTTCTGGGTTTATTTAGATATGTGATGCCTAAAAACCAGCATTTCAATTTCTCCTCCTTAAAGATTGTACTAGTTCTAAAGAGAAGTACTCACTATTTTAACTAAATATCAATTTCATGTGTTTTTCTTCAAGTACTTATGACTTCTGTCAAGACAAGCTAACATAAAGAATTACATGCAAGTTGTAGGCAAAAAAATCTTAGGTCTGCATTGAGTCTATTTGAGCTGAGCAAACTACTTAAACATATGCACAAACAGTTAACTCAGTTGGGGTCAGCTTAAGAACTATTTACAGAGGACAAAGCCTCAGATTTACAGTAGCTTCCCCTGCAACTAATGCCTGTGCCAGGCACCAGGTTTGCCAACAAACCTGCAGGAGAGCAAAGCTGGGCTTACAAACCCTACCCCAGGCATCTGTGCTGCTGGGGGGCAGCCCAAGGCACTGCTCTGCAGGGCACAGCTTTCCAGCACTGCACACTGGCCTGAGCAGGGGCAGAAAGCACTCTGCCCTCCAAACCCACAGTGCTGCTCCTGACCAGGCCTCAGGACTGAGTGTGTACAGCTATGGACAATGACTGCTGCTGAACATGTGTGTACAGATATGCACACACACACATCATAGTTATTTTGTGTCACTGATAGAACATGATCACATCTGTACATCTGTAACACCGAGTATCAGGGACCAGCAGGTATCTGAAATCTGTTTCCTTCAGACAGTGTGCACTGCAAGAGCAGTATTGTCACAAAACACAATGATCCACAGACCCCTGCCTTGCCTTGAACACTGATATATTCATTTCCTGATCTCTCTGCAGACACAGCACGTGCTGCACTACTTTAGCATTAACCCACTCAGCAGGCTTGCATATGGCAGCAGAACTGCAGTGCTCTCAGATGACCATGTCCATCAGAAGGCAATGTTTGAACTTCTCTTTACTTGTCATTGTTCAAACTGTTTTTATTTTCCATTCAACTAACAGCTGAAGCCCAGAGGTAACATCAGCCAGGAGTCTATAGTGAAAGACTGCTTCAAAAAAATGGATGAATTTGCAGCCAAGGTAAGTAGGCTGTTTCTTTCCAGCTCAATTTAAGGAATTTTAAACATAAAAAGCAGCTTCTTACTAAAAAAGTCCCACTGCTGATCAAACCTGTACATACCTGCAAAATTTTGCCCCACTTCCATGTACTGTGGCTTTTCATTCACTGAAAATCTTTTAGTCCAAATCCATTTCAAGGCCAATGTATCATCATGGGCTTTTAAAAAATATTTAGTTTTAATTCAGCACCAAAACCCATGGCAGTCTGCACCTAAACTTTACATCACATGGGTCAGAATTAGCCATGAGTCTGTTGATGGAACAGAAATAATCATCATATATACCAGAGAATACTTGTACTTTAGTTAGACTTTCTAAAATTAGTATTCATTTTTTTCTTAAATTTCTTTTAAATAACTACATGCTTGTTCTCAACTCCCATTTTGCTTGCCATAATATTGGATGTAATTTTTTATAAACCACTTAATAGCTATAATAACCTTTTTTTCACAGTCAAACAACCATTGCATTTGGCAAGAGATCCATGCACAGTCCAGAGAGATGCTCCAAAGAATTGAAAACTTTTCTTTCAAGAGAAGAGCAACACATTAGCAGTCAGTTTCCATCACAGACTTTGAGGACCAACTCTCATGTCAAGATCTAAGAATTAAAGGAAGATGAAAACAGTTTGCATTTAAGACTATAAGTAATTTAACTTATTTTTGTCAAGATATTTTTCTAAACTAGTATGAAAACTTAAGCCTTAATAAAAAGGATGCAAAACCCCTTATGTAAATATGTTGTATTTATTTGTTTTACAAAAACAAACGTGATGAAATAGGTATAGAAAAGGCCCTCCAAAACTTGTTTTCAAGCTAAAAAGTCAGTATATCAGTTACACTATTTGATTTCACAGTACATTTATCAAGCTATGGCAATACAAACCTCTGACAACCCAATGCTTTTCCAATGCACATCTCACATTTGTACTGTTGCATTTTTACCACTGCAGTCACAAGACTCCCTAACCATTCATGTGTGAAAAGATCAGCCTCTTTCCACAACATTGTGCTGCCAAGCTTCCACAGCCATTCAGGAATTCTGAGATTGCAGGATTGATCATCCAGATGTAAATTTTATATATGCATAGATACTTTAAAAACCACAACAAAACAAACAAAAATCTCTATGTTTGATTGTAAAGATTAGGCCCCCAAACAGCAAAACACCTTTAAATGCTCACATGGTATCTAATAGGCACTGGCAGCACTGCATACTGGCACATTTTTCCAAACAGCTCACTGATTATTTGAAAGCCTGTAAAATAAGATAACATCTATGAAACTGGCAGTTTTGAAGGAGAGAAAGGAGGGGTACAGTGAATGAACAGCATTTCATAACATCTTTTAGCAGTGAGATATGCCTTATTCCTGTGAAAATTCTCAATTTTCTCTTATTCCTGATTTCTAGGCACTGGTTTTCAAGCTGTCTCTTCAGAGAAACAAAGATGTTAGAACAAATCAGGAGACTGCAAAAGATTCTAATATTCAAACTTAATTTAGATTGCACAAAGATGGAAAGAATACAAATATTTGTAATATCCTATGTGTGTGATTTTCTTTCAATTTTTGGACATTTGTTTTCCGGGTTTTTTTGGTTTTTTGTTTTTTTAATCTGGTTCAAGTCTTTACAGGCAGCCTAGCACCTCAGTTCAGTATGACTTTCCCAAATTCACAAGAGCCCTTCATCTCTCCTTTCAAAAAATGGCTTCAGAAAAAAGCCTCCAGACCCAAGCTTTTATATTTTACAAAGAAATATAAGAGTAACCAGTTAATCAATACTAATCCTTCTGGGTCATCACTCTGTCACCAAGTTTAACAACAAACACAGTTGTGTTATTTCATGACATACTCCTTATACTGCCCTGTTCATGCATCATCTGAATTGGAAAGTGTTCACTCAGCTGAGACTTGATGAGTGTGCAGACACTGTTCCAGCTGAATAAATAATCCCCTTGAGTCACACAGAAAACAGTACAAGAATCAGAATTCATCAATGAATAAATTCCACTAAGCCAAATAATACATTAGAATAACGAACAGAATTTCCACATTTGAACTGAGGGAGTGCTTTGCATTCACTACCTTCTAAGGCAGATATTGATACATATCAGTGTTCTTTGGTATGGATCTGGCCTTTCCATCATAACAGTGCCAGTGGAAGCATATTATATATACTTATAGCATTGAATATTTAAAAAGAAAATTATAGTAATAATAATAATAATAATAATAAAGTCTTACTGTCACTTTCCAATGTGTTCCCTTGATTATAGTTCAATTTAAAACATATACATATTTATTCCTTAACATGTAGACATTTGTAAACTGAGTTTGGGTACAATTTTTATTCTAATGCATATGTCTGAATAGTTATTTTAGCAGTGGTCATAACCTGTTTTAATAAGATTGGAAAGTACAAAAAAAATATTTAAAATATTTAATGCAGAAAATATGAGACAAAAACAACTTTGGAAAAATAAAGGAGTGCAGAGATGCACTGGGCTTTCAAGTTTCAGCTAATGAATCATTTGATGAATGCATAATTTTTAGAGTATCTATCCCAATCTCCTGCCATAGAGGAAGATTGATTATTATTGGGAAAATGTTAGGTGTCTAGCAGTGACACTGCATTTCAAATAGCCAATGGCAGACATTTTAGTTCCTGCTGGAAAAGTTGGCAATTTCTAACTTTCTTTGATCTTCAATGATAAAAGCAATCTGTGCCCTCATCACAGGAACACATTTTTCTGTGTATTTGCAGACTTGCAGGCAAGTTAAAGCAATATATGAAACTGAGACATCTGTTATCTTCTGTCTGGGGACACCAATGACAAGTCCTGGCCACCATCCACTCTGCAAGCCAGTGACACAAAGTTTGGACCAGCAGGTTTTAGGGACCACTCTGAGGAAAACTCTCTACAGCACAGGGTAGTCCAAAAATACCTCAGCTAACTTTGAAACACTTGGCCACAGCATGATCAAAACACAGGCTAGAGATCACAGTATCAGTACTTCACTTAGGCTGTGAAGAGCAGATTAAGCAATCTTGGTTTTATATAACAAAAATTTAACATGAATCAAAAAATACCAAAGCATAACTCACTATTCAGGAGTGGTTTATTAAAACTTTTATTTTTCCTGAAGAACAGCATTAGAATTGCTAAAGGTTTTTATGCTTTGGGGAAAAAAAGACAGAAGCTATTTAGCATCTCCTAAAACACTAATTTTGTAGTGAGAGAAAAGAGGGAAGGCTGGAGGAAAAAGATTTTTTTAAAAGAAGAGAAATAAAAATATGAAAATATTATCATGTAAAACAGCCTACACTCTTTCTTGGAAAGCTGTAGACACAGGATTAATATATGTTATCTTATTTAGCATATGTTTACAAAGTATTTCAACATGAAAATATTTCAGAACATAAATAAAGCAAGTAGACTGTATACACTATGAAACAGTATCTTTGGAAAAGACTAGATGTAGTTTCTTTCTTCCATTTCAAGTCATTGGCATGCACAAATTTAAAAGCAATGTTTCCTATCATAACTGTTTATGTCCAGCAAAAGACTTCATCCGCCAAAAGAAATTTTTAATATCAAAATTTAAGCATAGTTTCTTTGACCAGTTGAGTATTCACACTCAAAATTTCATCTTAAAAGCATCTTTGTAAAACCTTATCCTTCAGTAGCAGCCTTGATAATTACAAGAAATGTGTATATCCTCAAATGTAGCAAACACAGTCTTTTCAGTAACGAACATATTCTAAGGTACAATACTGGAAACTGACCAGCAATGCTGTATAACATTAAATACCATTTTTACTGAGACCAGATTAATGAGTTTCTAATTCCAGCCTGTGAAAGGGATGAAAGAGTGGTCACTTTTCCAACACATGTAGATCCATGATGACCTTTAAGGTTTTCACACCTGCATTCTTATTTCCATAGGCTTTTCCCAATATCATGTGATGCAATTTGATTTTAAACTCTTCCCTAGTCTGTATAGGATAACCAATATCACATTAAAAGTCTAGTGGTACCCTCCTTATAGTCTGAACTAGTTACTTTAATGAAGCACATAACACAGTTTGATTTGTCACCCAGATTCAGTGTGAATATTTTAGTGTACCCAATATGATAAGTAGCTGTCCTTGACCCAGCTATGCTCAGGAGAAACGAACCTGGTGGCATGCAGGAATGGCAAGAACAAGTGAAAGTGGACATATTTATGCTATTAGCATATGACAGCCCAAATATACACTAGTTATTTAAAGTTTGAAGTTTTAATCCACTCCATTTGCACAGGGGCATCCCAAAAGGGACAGGGAAGAGCAGCACGAGGCAAAGTCACAACTGGGAAAATTCTGCTTGGTGATTTTACTCAGCTAAAGCAACTGAGCTGTTTAGGTGACAACAGTGGTGTATCAGCTTCTTAACATCAACTCACAGCTGAAAACAAGAAATGAATGCCATAAACCAGCTTATAGACCTGAAGAAGAATACATGGCTTTCAGTTTAATCCCAGCTAACTGCAACATCAGAAGAGAGCAGCCCCACACTGCCTTTTTATGTGATCTTCACTCAGACATATCATAGAAGACCTTGATAAAGCAAGGCCTGTCACAGCCTGGGGAAGCTATCTGTAGCCAGTAAGAAAAAAAATAGCAGCACTGAATTATACTGCAGAGAACTCTCCTTCCTCCCTGATCGTAATAGAGAGCTTCCATTTAGCCTAAGCTTGTATGAGTCACAGTCCACTATGCATATCAAAACACTTAAGAGTTTCTGGAGCTTTGATTATGGAATAATTTTATATTATTCTACTGGACTTTGTTAACAATACACTATTCACGTGACAAGCTTATTACTGTAATCATCCTAAGTTTAAATACCAAAACTAATAATTTATGGTGTTTTGATTAAGGAGTAATTTTAAATTGTTTTATTGGGCTTTGCTAACAACACACTCTTCATGTGACACCCTTATTGCTGTAATCATCCTAAGTCTAATTTGCTTTAGATAATTCTGAAATAATTAGAGAAAAAGGTGTTAAGAATTTTAGAACAATCATGTTGTTCTTACCAATTTTCTTTTACTACTTCATCCACTGTACTACAACATTACTAATTTCCACTTCTTGAAACCACTCAAGTCCAGTACAAGTTAACAGTCCCATTGTCTCTAGCTAGCTTGGAATATCAAAATGTTTTTTTCTAATGGAAACTGATAAACAACACTCTTTCTGACAAATGGAACAGCAGTTCTGCAATAAAGAAGTTGTACTTTATAACTAAAGCTCTTTCCTTTCCATGCTTTTATATTCTCACCCCACCTTTCCTCCTTCTTCTTGTGGGTTGGTCGCTGGCCAAAGGCCAGTGCTCTCATGAAAAACCATTCACTTATTCTCTTTTGTGATAGTTGAGCAGAGGAGGGAAAAGAACGATTAGAAACTAATGGGGTGAGATAAGGAGAAAATATGGTGAGGGCAAAACAGGCTCAAAACTTTAATAAAGTATAAAGAAAAATCTATTAACAGAGTTCAAAGAGGATGATAAGAATTAATATAAACCTTTAGAACACTCCCCCCCTCCCTGGCCCCTCTTTCTTTCTTACCAACAGCGCAAGGAGACAAAACATGGGCTTCTTAGCTAGTTTGTCACTTTTAACATCTTTTTCTGGTTAATTTAGGGAGAGGAGTCTCTTTTGCTATGCTATGATGTCCTTTCCCATGGGACACAGTTCTTTGTGAACTCTTCTAACATAGTTCTAATTTTCATGAGAACAGCCCCTCCTGAACCTGCTGCAACGTGAGACCCTCCCACAAACAAACCTGTCTTCCCACAACTGGTTTTCTCAGGGATCACTAGTTCATGGGGTACAGTCTTTTAAGGATGAGCTGTTCTAGAATAAAAGCAAGGGTCCTCTTCTTCTGTCTTTGGAAGCAAAGGTTCTCTTTCTCTCTCAGTTCAAGTCTTTCATTAGATCACAGCCTCTCAGTATCCACGCACTCCAGCGCAAGCACCTTTATCTCACAGGCTGTGGGTGAATTCTGCATCCCCCCATGCCCACCATGATTCACAGGGAAATGGTTTGTTGTAATACAGTCCTCACCATGGACCACTGCAGAAGAATCTGAGCTCTGAGGCTTGGACCACTTCCTCCTCCCACCTTTGCACTGACCTTGGTGTCGCCAGGTTGTTCTCCTCATATGTCTTCACCTTTTTCTTTTTCTTGTCCGGGAGAGAGTTGGGTATTCGTAGGTCTGTTTCTTCTAAAATTCTATCAATTGGAAAGTTTTTATAGAGTTCTGTTGTGTTGAAAAGTTGGTTTTGTCCGGGCTTGCATCGGGGAATTTCTCACAGACTTCTCGCTGCTCGTCAGGTGGTCCCGCTGGCACCACGTTGGGCCGTGCAGGCTGCTGGCTCCACTCAGGGCCTTTCCTCATGTGGGGCGCTGAAAAAGAGCAAAAACGCTGCCACTGTTCTGCCCTTCTGTCTGCAGCATGGCTGGCTAAAGGCAGCTAAGAATAAAGTTTATTGCAAGCCATGCCGAGACAGCAACAACCATACAGCGCTGTCCCGGCCGCGTGGTCTTGACTGAGGGGCTGCTCACGGTGCCGGGATGGCCCCGGAGGGCGACATGGCCCCGACCCCGCGCTCAGAAGAGGCTCGGCCGTCCCCAGCCCTGGCTGCCGGGGTTTGGCCGTGGGGCTGCTCACGGTGCCAGGGCTCGGCCGCGGGGCTGCTCACTGTGGAAGGGCTCAGCCACGGGGCTGCTCACAGTGCCAGGG
>VZRX01020979.1:364365-388096 GCA_013398075.1 Notiomystis cincta | reverse complement strand
TTTCTCTAAAACCGTTGACAAAGGCTATTCTGTACTTTGTTTTATTCCTAAGTGTTCTGATTTCCCCATCAGGTAAGTTTGCTGTTCTGTAAAGGTGTAGTAGGGCACAGTTATCTTTTTCTGTGCTAAGCAGTGGAAATTTATAAAGCACAGATTTACTCACAAACTCTCATATGATACTGTAGTCTTTAAGATACATGAACAGATTTGTAAAATACATTAGTTACATGTAAAGGAACAAGTGAAAATTCAGGGCCCAAAAACATAGCTCTGCGACAGTTTGTACTTATCAAAGCTTAGGAAATATGAGATCCATGCTCTGTATGAAACAAAACAGTTTACTGCAGAATTTCAGATTTAATCTTGGTTTTTTTTGTTGTTTGTTTGGGGGTTTTTTTTTGGGGGGGGAGGTGGGGTTGTTTTTTTTGTGGAGGAGTGGGAAGATTTTTTGGGTTTTTTTTGGTAGAGCAAAACAGATGTAAATTATTATCTTAGAATTTTGTGAGCTTATTGACACATGAGATACTTTAAATATGTAACCATAAATGCTATAATTCCTGAGGGAAATGTGTTAGTGCTAGATGACTTTGAAAATCATCTGTCACCTTTGGGAGTCCTAAAATAGGATCTGAATTCACCTGGAAATCCATTTCAGTTGTGTGTGCTGGTTACCTGAAAAACTAGAATGTTATTGAAATTTTCTTCTCATATGCTTCACTGCATGATTCATGCATAGAATTACTGTTCATCAGCATGGGCTGTGTCTGCAATGGGATTCCTGCTTGTTATCCAGCTGTGAGAAATGCACAAGCTGTAAAATAAGTTAGGAAAGGAGTGAAAGAGACTGAAACCTATGTAAATGAACATACCAAAAAGGAACAAAAGTGTAACACTATTTGTAAAAGGAAACAGGACGAGCCATGGATAATTTAGGGTTGAGATCTAACAATCATGTTCTCTCCAAATCTCTTGACCTTTTGGTATCGATGGTACTTTCTCAGTTCTGAGAATTTGATTTTTTTTTTCAGAGATACTTCTCTGTGAGAAATCTTGCCTGTGTATTAATACACAAGTTCTTCCTTTCAGCTTGGGAATTTTGCCATTTCTTTCCTTGTACAGAAGTAGCCTCGATACTGATGCAAAATTTGTTCCTATTCTAATCACAGCTTATTAGAACATTACCTACAATTTATGCTTGTTATCATTTGAAGAGAATTTACAGTAAGTGTTTATTTAGTTAATGAAATGAAGGTTAGAAATTTCCCAGAGTTTTCTAAATTCCAGTGTTTGCTAAGAAATTACTGAGCCCAAAAGTATCAAATAATCATAGCTATAAACACCAAACTTGTATACTGCCAACTGTACTTACACAGAAGCTAAGATACAGCTTTCTGATTTACTCAATACTTGAAACTTTATTATTTATTTTGAGAGAATGTGTGTATGAGTGCACTCTGCAGACTACTTGACAGTAGTTGTTCACTCCAGACTATAAACATATTATGAATTGTGAAACAGAAAAAGACTGGCTGCAGGCAAACTACCAACTAGTAACTTCTAAGAGACCAAGATATGATCTCTTCTTACAGGGTAGCAGCTGTTGTGATCATGATTTTTATTTACAGAAAAGAAATTCTTTTAAATATTTATGCTTTAGAAGAAAACACAAGTATGTAAAACAGTGTTAAGATTTAAAGTAAGGATAACTGTCAATCATTTTGTTACCAAGTTTTTAAATCAGTAATGCTTCTCTTCTTGCAAACCTTTAGTTTTAACTCTACAAAAAGAATTCTTGAAACTCATTAGAAATATTCTACATTCTCTGAGAGATGTTTCCAGCATGTTTTCTTACTTGGAAATAAAAAAAACCCTCAACATTGCCGCCTCTTAAATGTTTTCATGCTTCTTTATAGTGTTGGTTGAAAACACTGGCTGCTCAAAAATGCTCTTCAGTGAATTGTGAGATGTCTGTCTCCAATAAATAAAATTCAAACCAAAGGGCTTTCATCAGATCATTTTAGTAACAGATAAATTAATGAGCTTTAAGGCATTGTGTATTTCAGTTAATTCTCAATATTTCTGTTGCAAAATTGCTCTTTAAATTTTTACTTTGAACAGAGTTGAGTCTTTTTTAGCTTTAAGGGCTTAATGATAATGTATTTCTTCCCAATTATAAGATGATGTATAAGATAACACATCAGTTGATAACCAACCATTCATCAACACTTGAATGATATTTCTTTGCCCATATAGAACCTTTAGAAAATCCATATAGAAACCCATACACAAGTTTTAGAAATCTGTATTTTAAAGCAACACACTTTTATCTAGAAACAGTGACCCCATCAGGTACATTCCTTTTGAAATTTTGAAACAAAAAATTCCACAAACCAACATCGTGTATAAGACATTATAATTACAGATATCATCGTTGATCTCTTAACAATAAAATATTTTATCTATCTTGTATTACTTTGTCTAGTAATAATTAAATATTCCTATCTAGCAATTGTAATTATTTTACTTTTCTTTAAATATGGGGCTCCCTTAAGGTGTAGTCACAAACCCATGTGGCTAAACTACTGAGAACAGCTTCCCCAAATAATCACTGATGGATGATCTGCCAGTCTTTGTGTATGTTCGAAATATTTTTGTTAATTACTTGGAAAGCAGTACCTTAAGCACTCTTCCTTATTCTCTCTCCAGGTAATTGTACTGAATAATAAGAAGCATCATTACTATAAATAAAAATCCGCTTTCCCTTGACACCCTTAAATGTCTGCATTTCTTTTGTGCTGAAAACTAGGGCGGTGGTAGGCTATGATATTTTTCTTGTTCCAGATCTGAGTCTTATTTTTAGATACATTATTACTGCTGAGGAAACGGAGAAGCTCTGCAAAGAGTGTTTGTGTACCACAGTTACATATTTTTTCCATCTGGAGAAAAAAAAAAAAAAGATTTTCCTCAGCCTCCTTTTAACATATGGAGTTTGTCACATCAATCATTGGTGGAGAACATGTAGTGGCATCCATGTCATATGGGTGACAGGGCTGTTTTACATAGTATCAGTATTTTAGATTCATGCTTTCCCAAGCTACAAAGTACAGGCATTCTACTTAGCAATATCATAGTTCTTCCAAAGAGCTGTCTTTTGTCAAGTATTTTCATCAGAGAGATGTAAAAATGTTTCAAACGATCCCTAAGTAATAATATAGGTAATTCAGCATGCAATCCTTCTTTAGCTTGTACAATAAATTGGAGCTGGGCGTTTAATACATGTGGGGATCACACCAGGGAAACCTTTCCCTTGGTACCTGTAGTCATACAGAAACCACGCCTTGTTTTTATGGGTGGCTGTGCAGAGGCCCAGCCAGTGAGACAACGTTTCAGAGATGATCAACAAATTTGAGGTCTGTAGTCAGCAGCACTCCCCAGGGGTCTTTACTGGGTCTAGACTTACTCAACTGGCTTATCAGCAAGCTGAACAAAGTGATGGCATGCACCCTCAGCAGGTCTGAGGTGTTTGAAACTGGGGGAGTGGCTGATACCCCTGAAGGCTGTGCTGCCATTCAGTAGGAGCTGGACAGGCTGGAGGGTTGGGTGGGAGAAAGCTAATGAGGTTCAGCAAAGGCAAGTAAGGGTCCTGCACCTGGGGAGGAATAACCCCAAGCACCAGTACGGGCTGAGGGCTGACCTACTAGAGAGCAGCTCTGCTGAGAAGGACTAGATGATCTCCAGACATCCCTTCATACACTTCTCCGTGAAAGTTTATAAAAAAATCTTTCCCCATTTATTTATCCTTCAATTTTAAAAAGTGACATGTGCGTTATATCTCAAGCACCAAATATAGCAAAGGGGGCCTGTTACAGTTTGCCCCTTTCCTGTCACTGCTCACCTGCTATCACCATTCTTATGGCTCCTTTCCTACATAGAAAGGATGCCAGCTCTGTAGCATCCCTGTTCTCTTGTCTGCAGGCACCACAATATTGTCAGCAATTAAAATTTACCCTGGTAAGGCACTTACTGCCTGTTACTGTTCAGTACATTGGCTTCTTGACCTCTCTGCAAAAAGCTAGATAACTAATTTAGGGTATAAATGGCTGTGATAATTATAATTCAATTTAATTTCCTTTCAGTAATTCACACACAGATGTTTTGATAGCACTGAAACTATTAGCTGAAGAGACCACACACTGTATAGTGCCTAAAAATTTAGTGCTGTGTCCTAGAGGACTTAGGCAGGATATGAATGCAAACCTGCAGTTTCTGAAGATTATAATTTCTCAGTGTGGAATCTTAAGAAATCCTCAAACCTCATCCCACTAGGAGAGTCAGCCTGGAAAACCTGAATTTTGATGTTTAATTTTTTAAAATTAAACAGTACAAATATTTCTAAGGCATGGCAGTGCCTAGCATAACATAGTAGCATAATGGGGTAGCAAACCTGTCTTGTTGCCCCTCTTGTGAAAAACCTGCCAGGACAATTTCCTGTCTATGTCAAATCTCTGTCCTGTTCTAGTCAATGTTTTCTAGGTCAGAGAGCCTTCAAAATATAACCCCACAAGTGAAATCAGCAGTGTTCACCTTTTCCTGCACGCTTTTTAACTAGGAATTCAGTGAATAAACCCTTACATTAGGGCAATATGATTTTATGTCTCTTGCTTCTGAGAATTCAAATAATTTGTTCTAAGAAATTCCCAGTTGTTAGTGGGCATCCTCCAGTATTGAAACTGCATCTATGACACATGGGCTTAAATATTCATTCAGGAAGAGAAAAATCACCTAGTTTATTACTATGATGCTGATAGTGATGTGCTCCCGCTTCTTTTGGTGAGGTGGTCTCTTTGAAACAGGCCTATGTCCACAAAGCTCTGCTGCCTGAATGCAATGCATTTCACTAAATAAGTTCATTTTTAAACTGGACTCGAAATCTACCATCTTTGCAAATAAACACTGAGCAACAGCAATCCTCACAATAACAAATTCCCAGCTAGTTAGTATGAGCAGCAAATTGTTTAAGTCTGTCTCACAGAATTCAAAATTGTAAGGGAAAGCAGAAGTATACTTTATCATTCCCAGAGACACAAGGAAAAATTAAGAAGTCATTGTCATACGCGTCCCTGGTGACTCTGATGACAACACTTGACAAAGCACATATGTCATTAATGTCCAGGATAAGGAATGTATTCCTGTCACAGGACTTACTGGCATTAATGGCCCTTAGGACTCTGCCTAGAAAAGCAAGTTGTCACTGCTGCCTCTGAGTGTCCCTCTCAAAGGAAATGTATCACTTTGCTTTTAGAATGAGACAAATAAAATAAAGCACCAAGCATGACAGAGAAAAAGTCAAGGAACCTCCAAAGCATGCATAGTTTCATGTCCCTTCCATGGGACTAGTACAAAAAAGGATCAAATGACACAGGTGTTTGATAAAAGGCAAGGCAAAGCAACTGTGAAGAACATGCCTGTGACAATCACCATAAGGGAGCACCTTTTGTTCAGTAGCCTGCAAATTTTGCAAGCACGCAAGCACATAAACGTAGAAACTTGAAGTCTGTCTATATAATGCATTTTAGATGGTTTTCCCTGCTTGAAGAAATTGTAAGTAAACTGTCTGTAAAGGTGATTTGTATGCCTGGATATAACTGTTTCATTGGGCTTCTGGCAGCAAGCAATTGTTTGTCAGATGTGATGCTCATAAGACCTTTCACTATAGTGATACTAGCAATTGCCTCTATAATACTTAACACATAAAACAAATTATAACAATATCCTTAAGATTAGCATATAAGTAATAGTGCTATATAAAAACTCATAAAAGCAAAATGTATGGCTACAATAACCATATTAAAACAACCATAGTTCTGCTTTAAATAACCATATGAGCCACGTTTGGAAGATATTATAGTATTTACTGGTTAAGCATAAGGAAAAGTCTATTGCTGTCATCTTGGAAGAAAGAAATTGATTCCAGTTTCCGTCTTTCCTGTAGGTTTTGGAAGGCTAGTTCATGACAAAAGTCCAACAGAACCATCTAAAGAGCTTCAATAATACTTTGATAGTTTTAAAAGAATTGAAAGGCATCCTTTTTGTTGTTTGGGTGATTTTTTTAGGGGGGGTTGCTTCTGTTTTCCAAAAGGGTACGGTCGTGTTACAGACAACAGAAGAACATGGTATCATTAATAGAACATTAAATCTTCTCAGAGAACTGGACAACTGGACCTCTTGACCACACTGGTGACTTAAAAAGTGAAATTGACACTAATGCTAGGAAATCAAATTTACACTGATGCTAAGCTGGCATAGAAAAATGAATCAGGATAATATATCTCTTTTAAACAGTGACGACATTTAGGGCCTGGGAAAAGTAAAATGCAGAACGGGTTCCTCTGAATGAGCACTAGACAAGACTGTCCCCAAACATTGAGAAGATTTTTCTGTGTGTGGAAATTTGAAGAGAAAACCCTTGTTTTCTCACAGAACTGGTGCTTCCAATCAGTTTCGCAGTTTCATTTTTCACTTGGCAGCTGAAGTGCTGAAATCCAATGAAAATGAAAACTAACAGAAAGATAATATTTCTGAGACCAATAAAAACGAAAGGGAAGATTATCCCTAGAGGTGGGGACCAGTTAGAAAGCCTTTTGCACCTGCACTGAGGTGCTCAGGGATAGGGCCTGTGTGTGGAGGAGCTGTACAGAAGAGCCTTGGCAGCAGCACTGCCCACTGTCCCCGTCCTGCCCCTGCAGCTGCCCTAAGGGCAGTGCGCTCCCAGGGGAAGGCTCAGGACATCCTCGAGTCCTGGGCTCGGTGCACTGAGCCACTGACAGACAGTGGGGCACAGCAGAGCCAGTAAAAGAAACACCAGTCACTTTTCATTTGCCTATGGACAGGCAACTTATGGTCATACTGCGATGATTGCTTTCTATTGAATGAATCACCTCCTGACCCGTTCTGCTCAGTCATTTTCATTGTACACTAAATTCCGTTTGCCATGTCAGACCCTCAGTTTTATCAGATCCACTAACACAATTTTCCAGAGCAGCAGCATTAGCTCAGCTTCCTCATTTTGTCTCTGGTGCCTTGTAGTTCAATTTATAGGCGGAAATAAAGACTTGTTGGAACTTGTCTCCTGTCCCCGAGGGTAATCTTAATCCAAACCCAAGGGCAGAATCTGGGCCCAACCTCCAGGCTTTTTCTCCTAAGAGGTGATATATCAGCAGATGATCCATATAAATCTTATCACTATCACTGAATAAAAAGCAATTAGCACTATCAAAGGAAGACTTCCAGCATTGAGAGATTCAGATACCTGAAAGAGGAGCACACTGTTTTTCTTCCTGATAAAAATGGGAGGAGAAAACCCAGTGAAAAACCTCAAAGCACCAAATGAACAGAAAATTTCAAACCAGCACAATGTAAATTGAAATACATTTGCATTAAATAATTTCTGAATCCTCCTGTAGATTCATATCTAACAGCTATATCAGTCTTACAAAATCAATACCAAAAACTAGAAAATCTTCCTTGTTCACAATAACAGAATAATATGTGAAAGACAAAATGTGTCAATTTTCTAGAGAATAGGGGATTCATACATTTTATTCTTACCTTCCCCATAATATGAAAGTTTTGGATTTGCTTAACACCAACACTAACCTGTCCCAGCACAGCATCACTTTAGTCAGAACACCTGCCTTAGCACTGCCTAAAGCAATTTCATTGAGAATTAACCATTTCCAAGCTCTCAGAAATACTTACAGGACATTTTCAAGAAACTAGGAGCACAGGTCATGACTGTGACATCAGAATAGAAATGAACACTGCACTCAGTGCACTGGCTTGTCAGTTCATTTGCACAGATCATAAATAACAATGGTCCAAGCATAGATCCCTGAGGTACTTCTGTAATGACATCCATTAAATCCGACATGATGCTGTTTAATAACACAAGCTGTATGTGCCCTCCTAAGTAGCTAGCACCCAGTTAATTACAGATGATTCCATTCCTAATCCACTCAATTTATCCTGTAAAGGAATATAATTTATGAAATAGACAATAAAAAACAAATTTAAACACGTTCCATACACATTCACTGGAAACAACTCGCATTTAATCTGCAGTGTTTAAAAGCATCTGATTTTCTCTTTCTAAATTAACCATAAGCATCCAAACGTTATTCTGCTCAAGAGTCCCTTATTACTGCTGTGGCAAACTAATACAGTGTCCAGTCTTTGTGCTGCTGAACACCAGCAAGGGGTGCTCCATGGGAGCACACCCAAATTAGATTATGCTGTTCAAACTGTGCCTTTTCAAGGCCTGCACCGCAGATCCTGGGTAATCTGCAAGTCTGAGCAGGGCAAGCGGGGCTTTGGCCGAGTCTCACTGGCTCTGGATGCAGTCTGTGCTGCCACACTTCTCTCCAGGGAACAGTGAAAAATGCTGAACGAACATCCTGGTGCTAAGAGGGCATCAATGCTTCTTTTGGAGATGAAGAAAAGGAGCTGACGTGATTCCCAGTGACAACCAGAAAGTGTGAGAGAGGGAAAAAGGTGAGAAGGAGAGGGAGATCGGAGACACTGCTTTGGCTTGCTCTCTCACTTAAGAGTGAAGGGAGAGTAGGATGTCTCCATGGCAACCAGCAAAAAGCATGGAAAAGGAGAGAGCAACAATGATTATAATAAGATTAGAAGAGGTCACACAGATCATCAAATAGTCCCCCAAAATCTCAAGTAATCATATAAAAATAGATGCTTAGTCTGGAAGTGCTCCGTGGAACAAAAGCTCCACATCCACACACATAAACTTCTTAATGATTTATGATTTATTTCTGTAAGTAAAAATAAAATAAAATGAAAGATATTATACTCTGAAGTAAAGGAAATTCAGAGAACAGGTATCCTGTGACAGGAAGGAATTTACTGGATCTAGAGGGTGGTTTTAGGACAAGCATCTCACCTCCTGCTGTTGAGCAAGGCTGGCACAACAAACTCCACACATCTGACCTGAACAGTCTGATCTCCAGGAGAATTACTTCATGACATCAATATTAGGAACCATGTTCACCCTCGGGATGTAAGCAGAATGCATCAGCGAAATTTCAAACACTAAAAAGGAAACACCACATCACCCCTCCTACATGACTCTTGTCTCTGACACTACATCACTGCAGGCTCATACAGAATGCACATCTTTCTTAAAGGGTATCTGTGAAACTGAAAACAGGCTATGGAACCCTCACACACCAGGCTTTAGTGCAACACTCAGTTCACTTCCAGAAAGTGGCCAGGCACTGCAATGGTGAGTAAAATATAATGCTTCAAAGAGAAGGAATAGTTTAGTTCTCTCACTAGTGGGTGGATGAAATTTTTTGGAAGACAGAGAAGGAACACATTCACATGCTCCACCATTAGGCCAGAGCAAAGGAGATAAATCTAGATGCTACTGGCTAGACAGAATAAAATAAAGATACTCAGTCTGAAACTGAATGATGCTCCATGCCTTTAGAAATATGCTGAATCTTGTAATTTCCTCTGATATTGGAAGGAAACAAGTGAGGGAGACAAGATTGTTTGTACTCTAATGCACTTACACTTGTTAGACACCAGTGACTTTTAATTTTCAAATGTTGTCCCATGGTTATAGATTGTTTTCAATACCACACTGATTTAAAATCAGACAAAACAGTGTAAGTCTTCACCAAACTGACACTGACCTGAGCTGCAGTTCAGGGTGAAAATCTGTAACTGATGCCTGTATGCTGCATGTGACTGGGAATAGGAAATAAAGGCACTTTTCTTATCTATATTCCTATCCATCACACCTTTGGAGAAAGGATACTTTATATTTCAGAACTGCATGTTTCATGAGATCCTGAAGAATCTAAGTGCCCAAATAAATAAAGAGAAAAGTCAGGTATTTTATATATGCATTTGTAAAATAGATTTTGAATTGGCCTTCTTACATTGCACATTAATTTGTGCTGCATTTTGTTGCTGTTGCAACTGTTTTTCAATAGTAGGTTACATCTAATTGAGCAATTTGCATGCTCTTTATGCATGTCACTGCTGCCTGTGACACCTCCTTCAGGAGTGACTTAAAAGTGCAAACTGTACTCACATTGTAATTTCTGACTACAGGACACTATGGAAAGGCAGCTCAGCTGAAAGTCTGAAACCATAAGATAGAGCTTTCCCACTCTTGTGTGAAGTGCAGCTAAACTTTATGGCTGCTTTACTCCTGAATGAGATAATCCACAAGACAGACTCAACTTCAGCTGATTTGCCTGAACCTTCCTAAGTCCTTCAACAGACACAGCTTAATTTGTGTTTTCCCAACTCTGCCCTTCCTTCCTCTGCAGGTAACTGTCTCAGGCTTTTCTGTGTTAGCTGTTTGAATCTCCATTCTCCATTCCTAAAGCTGTTTTCTCTCTACTGATAATTTCTGCAGCTGTGGCAGATTGCATTGTTTTTCCTTTCCTATCGAAGGGCAGGGGGTGATATCCAACATGTTAGCTTCTTTTCAGCATGCCTGGCAGCAAGGCATATGTGCCTCTGCCTCCCACACTATTTTCTCCATCCCCTGTATTACTGTTTGTAACAGATGTTTTCTCTGGCCTTTGCTTCTTCCTGTCTCAGTGCCCCTTGATTCCACTGGGACATTTGTACCCTGTCATTTTGAAGTCTCTGACAGCTTCTTCTGCCAATACTAATGCCATTATATGTGCTAACAAATATGTCCTACACACATATAGGCATCTGTGATGGCTGTCCCAGCCACTACCATTGCCCCAAAGGCCTATGACTGTCCCTGGGGTAGGGCCAGGGAAGTCCCAGGAGAGCATCTTTGTCCATTCACACTTTATCTGAGCACTGGAATTGGCCCTGACTGTTCGTCTCACTAGACTTCTTAATCAATCCTACAGTGTTTATTAAGAAGGAACTTTTTTGCCTCTCTTCTCGTACTTTTTCAGTAAGAAGGAAATATTTCCTATTCCTCAGTGGCTAAGCAAGTGATAAGCCCACTAATGAGGGGCAAAAGCAGGACACAAAGCATGCCTGGATAACAAGAGAAGTGCTATTGCCTTATCTTCCCCTTCTTTAATAATCTCTCTTTAACAGAAAAGCACATAGTTCAATACACAGCCTTGAGCTTTAAACTTCTGCTTGTCCTACAGGGGATTTCCTGCCCTGTCGGGTGAATTCCACTTAATAATACTGAATTCCTCTAACAGAACAATCCCTTCCTGTGGGAATTTAAAGACTTCAAGACTGTTTATTATATTTTAACTGGTGATTTTCCCTGTAGCTTCAATTGTATTTGGTTTAATTGCATGGAAAATGTTTATTCCCTTCTTATATTTTTCTTTCACAGTCTCAGCTCACTTCTACTTTTCCCACAAAGAGAAGCAAAGTTACTTTTAGGTCGTATTATCTAACCAATATGCACTTAAGGATGCACTTAAACCCCCCTACAGAGAGGTGTTATTTGCAAAATGTATTACCTTTTCTTTTCTTCAAACACTGTGTGTAATCTCTCCCTTGCTCAAGTCTCTCCGGTGTGACATAGGTAAATTTCACAATAACAAAGCAAGTTCAAACACCACCTCACTGTACATTATATGCCCTCTGGGAGACTTTACCTCATATGTGGTTATTTTGGACCCCTCACAAAAAAAGCACCACAGCTCTGCAGAAATAAATACATGTACCAGTTAAATAATATTTTGCTTATGCCTAGAATAAGAGATCCAGAGGCATTTTAATATTAAATTATTATTTCCATGCAGCCTAAGCAGCAGACAAGGGTTAGTAAACCCGTGGCTCTTTAGTTATGTGCAATTTACAAGCAGTTCACACAGTCCTGGCCCATACCTCAGGTAACCAGCAGCAGATCGCAGGAGCTGCTGGAAAATCCAACCTCCCCGGATGGAGAAGAAACAAAAACCCCAAGAGGAAGCTCTGAACTCGGCGCATCTAATCCACCCCAGGGTCCCAGTGGACACTGGCTCAGCTCCTGACACAGCCATCACCGACCCAGCAGGTCCAGGTTTCTGTGCTGGATGTTTCTGTGGCTGTTGGTTACGAGGCTTTCCCGGCTGCTGGCTCGTGCAAGGAGGGAGCGCAGGTACCTCTGACCCAAAGGGACCTCTGACCCAAAGGGACCTCGACCCAAAGGGACCTCTCACCCAAAGGGACCCCAACCCAAAGAGACCCCCGACCCAAAGGGACCTCTGACCCAAAGGGACCTCTGACCCAAAGGGACCCCAACCCAAAGGGACCCCAACCCAAAGGGACCTCTGACCCAAAGGGACCTCTGACCCAAAGGGACCCCAACCCAAAGGGACCTCTCACCCAAAGGGACCTCTCACCCAAAGGGACCTCTCACCCAAAGGGACCTAGCCACCCATAGGTACCTCTAACCCAAAGGGATCCCTGACCCAAAGTGACCTCTGACCCAAAGGGACTCTGACCCAAAGGGACCCTGACCCAAAGGGACCTCTGACCCAAAGGGACCTGTACCACTGAACAGATAGTAGCAGACAGAACCAGGGCAGGCAGAAATCACCACTGCCCTCCACCAGTGCCCACCAGTGCTTCACTTAGAGGAGGGGAGCAGAGCAGAACAGAGCAGGAGAGCCAGGGGCAGCAGCCACGAGGCTGAAGGAGGTGCACTCTGTATCCTCTGTGTTGGATAGTCCTGAGGGCTGACACAGTTCATGGTAGGACAAAGCACGACCCCATAAGCAGATCTTACTGCAAGGCTTTCTGGATCTACTCTTAACTGGTTTTAATTTAATTTTGGAAATATTTTGTCCCCATAAAGAAATGTTAGTTCAAGGAAAATATTTACGTAACATAAAGTAGTGTATTACAAAGGTAATTAGTGTTGTAATGCAAAGAGAATTCTCTTTTCCATTCTACATGTAGAAATCTGAATTAACTGAAATAAGTTAGATATTTCTTTGACACTGGTAATATTAAAGATTTAACCATATATGATTTACATACCTCTAGAAATATCTATGATAAAAACAAGTGTATTACAATATTAATTTTTCACTTATATTGCAGTTAATGTTAGAGTTTTCTATTTAAAATACATTTAGATGATAAAATCTATCAGGGAATAAATATGTAAGCTATCTGATGAAACATATTTGAATTTCTGCTTAAACACTGTAACTTTTAGTTGAGACATCAATCAAAGCCAAAGATCTAAAAAGCAACATACTTCAAAAGAGACTAGTTTTGATACTGATTCTGTAGCCTGGGACCATCTTTGAGGTATGTAACTGAGTTCTCTGATGGTATCTGTTAAAATGCTATTTGTAGCCAAACATTTGCACAATGCACATCACAAAATGGATTTTCTTTTTTCTTAAATACATTTTTATATCCTGGCAGTTAGTTAAAAAGGAAAGAAAATCAAAAGTAAAACTTACTAGATTTGATAACCAAGTCACAGCAATCTTATAAAACAGGTTAACACATAAATTGTTATAGTACATTTTTTCTTTTGATCTCAGTGGTAGTACAGAAATAATATAGACCACCTTATTGTTATATAACATTACCATTTTAAAAGGGAGATGTGCCTGGTGATATAGTAGTTTTACCATCTGTAACCTCTTTGATTCTAATGAAAGCAATAATTTTAATTAAATGCTACAAGTAATAGCATAGTGTAACACCTCAAATTGAAGAAATAATTTCCAACATATGGCATAAGCTTTTGTATTTGCTCCAGACCAACAAAAAAAAAGTGTTTTATTTAATATTTGAGGTTGTAAGACATTTTTATTACCATGTAAAGTTTCAGAAATATTTCTGAACTATAGAAACCAGTTTCAAGTTAACAACTGAGATTCTGGATCCACTTCAAGGCTAGCAAAAATAAAATAATACTTGAAGTTTAGACCTCTCTGAAGGCTGTGAAAAACCCTTTGATTTTTTTCACTTTGAAAATAGTTCACTTAAAAATTTTAACTACAATAGAGATAACCATCTGATGGCTGCTCAGTGGATCCTATGAAATAAAATCAGCTTCAGTCTGTAACATTTAGGTAGTACTCAGGAGCAACCACAACACTTTTTCTCAGTTATGGAAGTGCTCATCTTGATCTGAACGGCTCAGGTTTTGGAAGAATTTCTTTCCCATATTAGACATGCCTTCATGTTTTCCAAATTATTAGCAGTCTAGACTATGTGAACACAGCTTTGCCTTATTTGCATATCCATCCCCAGATATTTTAAGATTGCTCCCTTAGTAACGATATCCTGACGGAAAATGCAGACTTCCTACTTGCAGACCAAATAAGAAAACAACAGAGTAGTTGACATCTACCTGCATGATATCATATAGAAAAAATAAATACCCTTGGCAATGCAAATAACATGAGAAACAATAATATTTGATATTCAAAATACTATTGCAAGGTTTTTCACTGTCATAAACACAAACACTGTAAATCTGTGCTGAACTTTTGGCATTCATGATTGAGTCTTTTGCAATCATAAAGGCTGGAAAAAGTTTGAGGACAGAGAAAGCAAGTACAGGGGAATAACCGCACAATTTTCCATTTCCAGTAGCTGCTAACTTGATTATTACACATTCCAGAGTTAAAGGTTGATTTACTGTTCCCAAGTTTCAGCTAATTTCTCCATTATCAAATCTGGTGTGATACTGAATGAGTAAGTGAAGGATTCTCTGAGCCTGACACATCTGACAGATGACATAGATAATAAGTCAGTTCTCCCATCACAATCCAGCCTCAGTTCTTTGGAGACTACATTCACTCCAAATGATCCTGAGTTTAGGAGGCACAAACATTAGATTTCTAGAAAAAGTCAAATAACAGAAAGGGGCAGAGTAAACTTAACAAGAGTTATTTTTCATGCTGAAAAGACACTCATGCATCAGCAAGAAAGAAGAGACAGACAAGAGAAGTTGGCAGTAACACCAAATTGTTCTCAAAATTATATTTTTATCTTTGCCTCTGCAGGAGAAACCTTTTCATCATTCATGTGTTAAGCTTCATTTAGAGTCTAGATGGTTGTGTCCATGTACACTTGCAAATAAAATGTTATTTATGGGCTGATCTAACAAATATTTACTACTGAACATATGGGTGAATGTTCAGCTGGTGTAAATCAGCAGAACCACCGATCTCATTTACATTAGTTGAGGCTACAACATGTTATGTTTATTACATTAGGGACCCATTCATATGGATAAGATTTACCCTGGTAACCATCTATAGGTTCCTTAATCCAATCTACATATTGATGATGACAGCAGAATCCCTTCCCTACTTATGCTTTATGCAACACAGAGCTTTAAACCATCGCTTAATGAATATTTTGTTATATATCATATACAAATTAAAGATCAATGTTGTGTGCCTGATATTTTCATAGAAACCAACTGAAAATTTACAATATTAGTTTGTAATTATATATTTATAATTACAATTATTATAATTATACAGTCACATGAAGTACTCAGCAGGCCAAAAAGGTGTGAGCCATAGCACAGCCCTGAGCACTTCCTGGGATGGGCAGTAATCCTTTGGCTGCTGTTCAGGACACTCAACACCTCGTAGGATTTATCAGCAAGCCTCAGTGTGGAATCAACCACTTGTCAGACTATTATACCAAAATCTCGTGGGGTTCTGGAGCAAGAGAGACTGGAAGCACTTTTTCCTAACAGACCTTCTTTCTATAAAGAGGGAAGTGTTTGTGTGAAGAGCTTCTACCGTAACATTCACAGTGATCCATCTCCATATGTCAATTAGCTTTACATCATTATTAAAAAAACCCAAACCTACAGGTACTCAGTACTTTAATTTGCCTTTTCAGCTCTGGATGAAGCACAAAAGTAAATAAAAAAATTACGAATGCAATTTGGAACAGAAGTTATGCAACCATATAAATTTCATATATTTTTGTCACTTGTTGTTATATAACCACAAATAGCAATATATTTATTGCTAGGTTTGCTTATCTACTAGACAAAGAACTTATTACATAGCAGGATAACTGGAGGTAAAACTGAGTTTTCTCCTCTCCACTCCAGCCTGCCTTTTCTCGTTTTCTCTCAATTACCATATTTTCCATATTGCTTCCTGCAGGATTTATGGCTTACATTTTGAACCAAGGATCAAATACTTAAAAACTGTATTTCCCTCCAGGTTTTAAACTTCTTTACTCGTTCTTTCTTTTTCTAGACAACTATTCAAAGCTGTTGCTCAAGTAAGTAGTAATAAAAGGTAGCAGACAACTGACCTCTGTATTTCTGGAAAAGTAATTAGTGAAACTCTCTAGAGACTCAGAGACATGGGTGATATATTACCACCTGTAAGTGGTTTGGAAAGGCATATTTTACAACACCCACACAGTTATAATCAACTTACATATTTTAATGAAGAAGCATTACAACCAAGTTAGACAGAAATCTGTTTTTTAAGCAACCTATTTCAGTTTCCTTGGACTGATGCTGTCTGCTTTAAAACATCTATTATTATAGACCTGATGTCACAAAGACAACTGATGGGGGAGGCAGACATAATCAGCTAAAGTTTTCAGCATTCCTTAGCTCATCCAACAACCAATAACCATCTCCCTGCTAGGATTTTGCAATAGAATAAACAATGTAAACTAGGTACACTCATTTTTCATCTTCTCCTTTGGGGATTTTTGCTTGTCATCATCCCTGCATGCATTTACCCCTTTAAAAGTGAAGCTTATAAAGCTTCACCTAGAAGCTGTCTTCAAAAAAATATTTCAGGTAAACAGTAGAAAAATATGATTGCCAGCCAGTGATTTCAACTAAGGCATCTTATTTCCTCTTTTAAGACTTGAACTCGATCTTAGGTATCCTTGAAAACACATTCCTTCCAGTAGTTACACATTTCTAGGATTCCATATTTGAGTACTTTCCCCTTTAAAAGGAAAAGATGAATTTTCATCTCAATGGTCTCATTTTTACATGTTTGAAGTGCTAGATATAGCAGTGCTCCATATCGGGCTTCTAGTGAAAACTTCTGAAAGACTACAGGAACTAAAATTCCAGAAGGAAAGAAATCTAGCACTAAATCTAATGATCATCTGAAAAGAAAGTAAATAAAACATGTCCTGGTTTTGATTGGGATAGAACTCCTTTTTTTCCACAATAGCTAATACACGACTGCATTTAGATTTGTGATGAAAACAGTGCTGATAATTCAGGGATGTGTGCATGAATGCACTTCTTTAGAGGTACATCTTTTGTATTGCTCCTGTCAGAGTCTCCACAGGGAAAAAGAAGAGTGGTTGCATTCCCACTCTCTCAGTCTATTCCAAGAGTGACTGAAAACGAGAAGTTGCAATTGCCAAACCTTTCTAGTTTCCTGAATCTGGTGCTAGACACTCTGGTGCAGTAACAGGAACATGATGATACAAACTTCACAGCATTGCTCACTTCCTAGTTTAAGGGCTAGACAGTGTAAGAGGGGAGATGGAGATGCCTGGCATATGTCAAGTCCAAGATTTCATTCAGCATGTTGTTCCGCTCTCACAGATCCCTGGATTGACACTCAGGGTACTTTTCTAGTGATATACTGCAGCAGAACAACTTTTACAAACTTTTTATTTTAATCAGAAATGGAGCAAGAGATACCAGAAAAAAAAAGCACCAGCAATTCAAAGTTCAGTTCCAGAGAAGTAAAAATCAATTTCTGATTGCATGAACACAGGACAAAGCTTGGAAATAGTTCTTGATTAATAATGTTCATGTTATGAATAGACTTACCAGAAGGAGGAATGCAAATCAAAGATTCCATAATGATTTCTAGTAGAAGCCTTCATGACTAGAATTCAGACTGAGATGATTTAGAATTCAGACAAAGGTATTGGTCTACTATTTGGAATCTGTGAGAGCTATGCCTTTGCTGTCATTAATTATATGAAGACTTTTCTTGATGTATGTCTTTCTCCTCCTAACTGATCATTTTTAAAATTTACTTTTTAATTCAGAACTAAACATGATATCTGCAGAAGCAATATGGCAAGAGAGATTTCCTCATACCAGTGAAAATGTCTATTTTGCATAATTTTGAAGTGACATAAGCCAATTTCTAATTCAAAAGGCTTTAAAACAAACACAGTAGAGTTGACCTGTTTTATTCTATTTCCCAGAATGTGTTAAAACAGTTACAGAGGTTTGGAATTGGGGCTGACTATATCCTTACCACAGAAAACTAAGTCATCTCTCAGGCAAAGGAGCCTTCACTTATTTATGTTTGTCTACCTTGATTTACATAAACAAAAGCTAGAGCTGTGTTGTAAAAATACAAATCAAAACCAGATCAGGTGTCAGTGAAGTCAAGCTGATTTAATCATGAAGTCAAGCTGGTTAAATCCCTGATATTTTATTTGGTTTTGTATATATTGTTCTGTTTGGTTTGAGTGGGTTTTATTTATTTCTTTTAGGTGTTTTTGTTTGTCTTCTTTTTTGATGGTGTGGGGTTTTTGTGGTGTTGAGGTTTTTTTGTTTGCGGTTTTGGGATATTTTTATGCATGTGATTGCAATTAAATTTGACTGCAATGTTTATAGTGATACAGCCTGCAGTGGACTAAAGACCCTCAATAGGACTGTGTGCATCAGATGTTATATTTTCTGATTTAGTTGCCTTACAGGATCATAGAATCATCAAGTTTGGAAGAGATTGTCAGCATCATCAAGTCCAACCATCAACCTAGCACTGCCACTCTAACCCCTAAGCCACTAAACTGTGTCACTCAGTGCTAGATCCAGACACCTCTTGGACACCTCCAGGGATGGAGACTCTACCACCTATCCCAATTCATGGGAAAATACATCAGAATAAAGGAAGGGAGGTGGGAGAGAAGTACCTATGGACCTTCATGTACTTTTAATGAATAATGAAATTAATTTACCACTGAGAAATATAATTTATAGAAAGATACAGTGACCTGATAAGAAGATACAGCATGTCTGTAGGCAACCCAAAATAAAATCTGGGTCTTTCAGTTCTTAGAGCACAGGTACCATGTGAGTGCACATTTTAAACAGCAGCACAGCCCAGAACCCAGCAAAAGATAAAAGATTCAAGTTAGTTACACTTTCACAGTAGAAATTTGGTGATCCTGCAAGCATGCAATTACAAAGGCACCTCGTTTGAGCCCTGTCTCAGTGCACCAATGTCTCTCCAGCTGCTTGGTATGCTTTTTAGGTGTTCACATCTATAACCTCAATACTCAAAAAAAAGTGTTCAGTGACACAGCTGAAAGTTTAAAACACATCTTACATAAGCACATGAATTTCCCATCATGGGCTGATGTTCTCACCACAATTTTGTGCAAATCTAGGTTGCAATATTTGTTATGTAAGATTGTATCCCCTCAAGTGAGCTTGTGTCATGTGTGCTTCTGTAGGAAGCAGAGCACAAATACATGTACAGAGTTATTTTTCACCTCACAAACATTCCCATGTAAAAATAACTTTTCTACCTGTGAAAACTGCTCTGAGTTCTCTTTATCAGGCCAAAGTGAAAAGAAAAAGGCTTTGCTTTTTCACAAAACTAAGAAAATAGGATTTCCCTGTATATCTGAGAAAACATTTCTGTTCAGCTGTCACACTGCTCAGCTGAATAACTATGAGCCAAATTATTCATTTGGATTGTACATAATTCTTGCTTGATTTAAATTGGTGACATCTAGAAGTAGAATTTGACCTAGTTTTTTCTCAAGAATATGCACAGAGAGAAGAAACAGGAAGAAGTGATGAGATCAATTCACAGCTGATTCAAATTTTTGTGGTGCCACTAAATCCAGAACACAGTCTCACAAACAAGCAGTTTCTTGACAATCTAGTGAAACAAGCTATCAGAAATGCCAAATATTGTTAGCTAATTCTGAACTGTGGCAGAGTTTTGCTTTGGTTCTATATCTCATGAATTTATCATGACTTTGTATATAATTTGCCTAAATAGACTTCCTCCATAATTTTACCAAACACCACAGAAAGAACTGCATGTTACATTTACTTAAATCAACAGACATATCCAAAGAACTGAGCATAAAACTGAGTTAACTGAACATGAGTTTTGACTCGGGCCACAGAGCCAAAAGTTCAGAGGTCTTGTTGTAATTTTTTACCAGAGACAGAGCACTACAGACTCATCTCTTCACTCACAGGATTCCTTAAACAACTGCATTGAACCATGTGGTGTAAAAGATCTGCATTTTCTGACATAGAATCATCTTCTCCACTCACACACACAGTTCTGGGGCTAGCACAAAGTCTGAGCAGGATTTACAGCACTCTTTGATCTTCTAGAGCAAACTACTGCTTGCTCTATCACAGCAGCACTTTGGTTGAAGCTGTTCTTTTCATTTCACACATTCTCCTGACCTGGTATGCCCTGGGGAGGAAGGAGAAATGTACCCTGTACCCATCCATGCAGAAGTCAGCTGCTGAGGAGAGACTTCAGGATTCAGAGAAATTTTCATCTTATTTGACTGTATCACATTGCTCCTGAAACCTCCCAGTAGAAGAGTAGAGGGAAACAGAGTAATTAACAAACCTAACTATGGTTTTAAGAGCCCAACTTTACCCTGCACTGCTAAAATTATGCACTGCTAAATAGATTTTGAGGCAATTCTTATCAATGTTTCTCATAACATCTTACTGAATACAAATTTTCTGTTCAGTGTCTTTTCCAGAATCATCCTTTTTTTCCCTTACACATGCAGGGGAACTATTTTCACACCTTCTAGCTCTTCATTGCTAGCCTGTCTGAAGCAAGTTCTCAGAAAGGCTCAGCAAAACTCTGCTATTTCCCTAGCTCTCTACATCCAAACTCTGGAATCTAATGCATTTAATGCTGGTGTTCTGTCAAAGTTAATAGTCATAATTGCCTAATTATCAGCTCTAGGATGATGGTAAAACCTTTTAACATTTCACTTTTCCCCGAGGAGTGTGTATTGCAGTTTCTGGAATGCTGCCTTTCCCTTCTTTTGGGAATACTTAGGCAAAGAATTCATTTTGCTCTTAGCTAAATGAACCTTATGCTCTCCCTGTGTAGCCATACTGTCTCTTTGCATGGCTGTTTTACATGAAGTGTATACATCTATATTGAGATATACAGTAAATTCACCAGCATGTTCTGTTTGCCAAACTCCCACCTCAGTTACAGAGATGCAAATCACATTGTGAGTAATTTTGTTGATCTAATCAGAATTAGTTTAGCCATGCAAAGTCCTAACAGTTTAAATTTCCTCTGATTTAGTCCCTATACATGCTGAGGTGTTCAATGCTACATAAATGGAAGGAGTCCTGTGATGGCTCCAAACTGCACCAGAACATCCCTTCTGGCCAAAGTGACCAAGGGTCACTCTGTAGGTGAACTGAACACAGTTCTAAGACATCTAGACTGGATTCTCCATCGACTTATTCATACAAAGTCACCTATGACAAATCACAGTGAGAGACACCAGGTACAAAAAAGTTATAAGAATAACATACCAAGTAGGTGTTGAAATTGTTTTCGAAAAATAATAACTTTTCTTTATGGCAAATACAAACATATAAAGAGATTCAAATTAAGGCATTGACTACTCTAACATTTTAATAATAAACCTAAAGTTAGAAGTACATCCAATGAGGATTAAATTTTGTAAACCATGGCTTCCTTCCTTCCAACTTAATTTTACATCTTTTTGTTTGAAATGTAGGGACACATTTACAATAAAATCCATAAGAAGTAGCTTTAAATGGCAGAGGGAAAAGGATAGCTGGAGCAGCACAGAGTCCTGAACAAAGGAACTTCTTGTTTTATTGATCATCTCAAGAGTAACCTGTCTACAGTTGTTTTGCTTCCAGTGTTTGAGTTAACTCACTTCTAAAGCAGATGCTGTGAGGTTTGGGCACACAGATATACTGATCATGAGATTTTTTTCTTCTGTGCCCTAATTGTAAATTTTATTAATAAAATAGTATTTTTCTCTTAATGGACAAGTTTCATGTTGTGTCCCCATAATTGCAGAATTCTACTTCTGCTCCTCCATCCTACTTGAAAACCCCGCTGCCACTTTAACCAGGAAGATGTATAAATTAATGCCCTGGGACCAGGATATCTGCACTGCACAGTTTAGAGAGTTGTCTTACTACTCCCACCTTTGAAAAACTGCCTGGCCCAGAGAAGGGCTCCATAAGCAAGAAAAGGGCAGCAAGTGATCACACACGGATCCCTTTTATTAGGCTAATAGAGAAATGACCTTGAGGGAGGACATCCTCTCAAAAGTAGCTAAATCTGCTGATGACACAGAGCTGAGTAGTAGTAAATATAGAGGAACAGAGCAAACAAAGTCATAATGATTTGGAGAGAATTAGGCTTATGGGATGCTAAGTAGTTTGTGCAGTTCCATGTAAAGAAGTAAAAGGTAATGAGGCTAGGGATCAAAAATAATCATGGAGTCCAAAACCTAAATTAAGCACAACACAGAATACAGACCAGGAAAAGAAAGTGAGAATAAGATAGTTTAAAGTGTTTTCCATGCTCATACACAATACTTTGCAGCAATATTTTGGAATGATACAAAGGTAAACAAAATTTCAGAGCAAGAAATTGGAAGGTAGAGGGGAAAGAATAAAAAGGGAAATAATTTTTTTCAAGGGAAGGCATTCTGGTACAACATGAAAAAGCACTGAGGCCACATGCTGAATATTGTGTGCAATTCTGATCACCACACTATGCTGCAGAAATGACATCACTAGGATGAAATAAAGCACGAGACTGACGTCAACACATCTTACAGCTTGGGAGGATAGGTTATTCACTGTGAAGAATGATTAGTCAGCTGCAGATTTTTAGAAATTATTTAAAAATAATCATAGTGTTATATCTCATCTTTAGAGGAAGGCCATGGATTGATGGCAGTCTGATAGCAAATTCACGCAAAATATTAAATTAGATATTAGAAAGTATAAACAGTAATTCAGCTAGCCATTGAAATACTCTGCCAAGGCACACTGCAACAGTTCTGTTTATTCTAGGTTCTCAAAAGCAGGATAGGTTAATTCAACCTGAATCTGCAACTTTTAACAGCCAAACATCCTATTAACTTGGCAAGAGTTCTGTATGCAAAATACTTAGTATTGAACTCATAATTCATCAGACTTTGAAGGAAATGAAAAGAATTTAGGGATACAGGTCATACTGACATCAAGGACAACTGTTGCTAAAATTCCTGTACAAATTATTAGAAATGTTGTTTTAACAGGCATAACTCTGAGTGAATTATTTAAATACATGCTTAATTTGATAGCCAGTAGACTTCTGAGACAATGAGTGAAATCACTCATTTAATTAAAGGTGAGCTCCTCTTTAGGCCATGGGGTAAACTGTGGGTAAATGCATAAGAGATTTGCAACTATTCAAGAAGGGCTTTTTAGCATGCAGCCTACAGACTTCTCATGTATTCTAAAACCTTTGTGAGCTCACATACAAAAAGACAGAATATAAATACCTTAAAATGTTCCTACATGAAACTAATTCCAGTGTTGAAGTTGAAGGTGTGCCAAAATGCAGGTGACAACTCGACCAGGTCTGTGAAGACTGATTTTTAAGCATTCAAAATATTAAAACTAGCACCTAGCAAGGATCAACCATAGAAGTCAATGGGTGTTTAAACACCTAATATTTCAAGAAAAAAGATATCATTATTAAAA